>PITA01020311.1:0-35234 GCA_004023965.1 Spilogale gracilis
CAGGATTTGAGTCACTGGAAATATAGGACTGATCATGTCACAGATGCTTAGTAACTTCCTACCGATTGAGCATCTGAATGATTTGAGAAACAAGAAAATCTCATAGCAACATTTTCCACAATGCAATGTGGTCTTCTGGCCTGGAACTTGAGTAGTAAATTATATTCAAACTCCAGACTATTACTTGACACTCTATTGTTCCCCTCCCCACTTTTTATGGTTAATATTCTGAGATTTAATATATGGTGTCAGTGAAAAAATAGATCAACAAATAGAGTTTCTATTTGCAAGGCATTTAAAAAATCATGACCAATGAAATATGTGAATATCGGCGGGCCGTCCTATTAACGTTTTAACACCAAATATCCCAAATCCAGAATGCTGTAAACACAGGAAATCAAAAAGAATGTAGTGGAGTCCCTCAATAAATAATACTTCTCAGAGGGTCAGACGGTGAGCACTGGGAGTGGGGAGATGGGGTAACTAACTGGGTGATGGGCATTCAGGAGAGTGCTTGATGGAATGAGCACTGGGTGTGTTATATGCACTAAACTTTAACTCTGAAACAGATAATACAGTATATATTAAATTCATTTTAAGTTAAATAGTAATAATAGAAATGAATGAATGAAAGAATGAATAAATAAATAAATACATAAATAAATAAATAAAAGGAGATCACTGGTCTACCAGAGTGGGAGGCCCTTATTGTCGCTAGTTTTGACAGAGTTAACTTGAGTTATGTAGGGTTAATAGCGTGTGTTTTACCAAACACTTTGACCCATTTTTCCTTGTGAAGGAGACTAACTGTGAGACAGGAAAACTTGAAAGCAGTGCTTGAATTACCTCAGATGTCATCATTTATCTTCATGAACCAGAAAATTCCCTGATAGGGGCCATGCCACATCCCAGGGGTTCCAGAATTAAGAGGCTACTCTAATTTTCTTTCCATTCAAGTAGAAATAATTAGCTGAGGAACCTAACATGAGTCACAGCTCTAGATTTTTTTGGTGAAAATGTTCTTTCTTTCATGTGATCAAAATGCCTGCTTATTTAATTGCTCTGAGCTGAATTGTCCTCTACCCTTCATATCTACCAGGATTATTGTGAGGTCAATGGAGACAGTGGAAATATAAAACATTTTGTAAACTTTAATATTCCATACACACTTAAGGTATTATTATTTTTATTCTTACTGACTAAGTCAAAACCAAAGAGAGAATAGGCATCCTATAGTTGTTGGATAATCTTTTACTTCAGGGCTGGTTGAAAGCATTTGCATTTGGGGCATGCTAAAGGGGAGAGAGGATCAAGAGTCAGCAGGAGGGGGGGAACCCGGGCTTGGAGAAGATAGCTTATAAACTGATGAAGAAAGAGGATGAAGGAGGGGTGTCTGGGTGGCTCAGAGGATGAAGGAGGGGTGTCTGGGTGGCTCAGACTCATCTGAGTCTTAGGGTCCTGGAATTGAGCCCCTGTCAGGATCTGTGCTCAGCAAGGAACCGGTTTAAGATTCTCCCCCTCCCTGCCTGCACGCACATGCTCTCTCTCAAATAAATAAATCTTTTTAAAAAAGCAAGAGACTGAACTGAGATCTCTGTCTTTCTTCAGTTTACTGCAAAGTTCCCAGGAATACAATCCAAAGTGAGCTTTTGCAATATGAAAGAGGTACACTACACTGGGAGGCTGAATAGAACAAAATAAGTGTGGAATATTTAAAAGATTCCTAATTTCAACTATTTTAGGAACCATTCAGGATTAAAACCTCATGGTGTTTATTAAAGGTTGGCTGCCCTATTAGGTAGGTGCCACCAGTTTTGTGACTGGTAATAATAATTTAACAATCATTTATTTTTAGGAAGTGTTTAGTTTTAGGGCAAGTTGGGGAGAGTGGAAAATGCTGACCTCATCTAATTGATTTTATTTCATTTTAATTCTTTTCAACAAAACAAAATATCAAGTTTTTCTGCCTCCCAGCACCGTCCCCATATAAAATGAGTCTCAAAGAAATTTGATTCCCAGTTATACTGGTCCCATCGCGTGTGACAAGTTTGCCTGGAGCCCGAGTTCCCAGAGTAAATGTCTGGTTCTAGCTGAGCTCCCCCCCACCTTTCCTTGGGATGAGTAAATACCTGACCCTGAATTCTAGTCCCTTGTAGAGTAGACTATAATTTCTCTGGATTTTAGAATTACGATACCATGTATGCTATATAATAGAGGTAGCTTCATACTTCTCAAACATTTTCTATACACCAGCCATAATTCATTTAATCCTCCCAAGAAATCTGTGAGCTGGATGCTGGTATTAGTATCCCCACTGTATAGGTGAGGAAATTGAGTAAAGAAGTTAAGTAACTTGCCCAGATTATACTGAATTGGATTTGAATCTAGACCATTTGGTTTTTGACCAGTAAACTGTACTGTCTCTCAAAATTAACTTGCATTCCTGAACCTCTGAAATTCCGGAAGATCAATAGATATTCATGTTTTTTATTACTTCTACTTAAGATGCAACAGAGATTTGTGTAAGGAAATGAAAAAATGGTCTTCAAAAGAGTGAAGCTTGCGGGGCACCTGGGTGGCTCAGTTGATTAAGCGTCTGACTCTTGATTTCGGCTCAGGTCCTGATCTTGGGGACCTGGGATGGAGCCCCACATTGGGCTCTCTGCTCAGCAGGGAGTCTGCTTGGGATTCTCTCTTTCCCTCCCCTACTGCCCCTCCCGCCACTCTTTCACACACACTCTCTCTCTCTAATAAATCTTGAAAAAAGAGTAAACTTCAAGTTCCAAGCTTAAGTAACTGTAAAAATGTGATTCAAAAGGGAGAAAGAAGGCTTTGACTTCTGACCAGCCAAGTTTGTTTCAGTGTGTGGTACTCATACATCTTGTACCTGAGGAGCACTGCATCTTTGTAACAAAGTGTTCCAGTTGGTTTAAACCCAAATTAAAACCAAGAGCAGATGTAAGAGGGCTGATTTCTCTCACGTGGAAGAGTTCCATCCAGGCCACAGAAAGTTCTTGTGGGTGTGGATGGATGACTTCGCCTCGTCCAGATGCTGGCCACCCCACATGTCAGCATGCAGAGACCTTCTTGAAGGTACTGAGGGGTTCCCCACCACTGTCCTTTGGCCAAGGACACTGAGAAGACTAGTGATTTACAGACTGTATGCAGCAGCTTTCAGATAATGAATTATATACAGAGTCTGAGAGGCTTTCAAATCCTGACCAAGTGTCTGTCCTTTGTATTTCTGGTATGAACCATGAATATCATCTCCTGAGACCGTGCTGGAATTGAAGGGGTTAGACTCTCTCTCCCGGCCGGGCCACAGTCGCCCCCACTCATGATCTGTTGGTGTCTTACCTGTGTTGCCCACTTCATCTTCTCTTGCTATAGGTATGCCTGTTATTATGTAAACAGTTGGAGAGAACTCTGCACTTGCTCAAAGCTTGGCCCTCAAACTCTTAGGGGAGTGGGTCCCTTTAAAAATCTGGTGAAACCGTGGATGCTCTCTTAGCAAAATATTTCAGACATGCAATGGTTTGTCTACAGGCATGAACTCCAGAAGCCTTCCCCGCGCCCTGGGGTAAGAACCCTGGCCCCGCCAGCTTTACGTTGAAGGCTGTCGTTCCAGACCCCGCGTCCTTCCGGTTCACTCTAGTGTCCCTAGGCGTGGTCCTTACCCCCATGTTCCAGCTGTTAAAGTGCATTTTGAGCAGGACAAAGTAAGGAAAAGATCATTTTTAAGGTTGTCTCCCAAAAGTGGCAGGAAAGTCTTACACTGTGTGCAGGATTGGCTCCATGGGCACGTAACCAATATAGATACAGAGGACCTTCTGCTTTGGATTTAAGGCTCTCTAGTCGCCATCTTGAAAGTCTTACTACATTCCTGTTTCAATTTGTGTTTTGTAACTGAAGTTTAATGGAACAATGGAGAATGTGCTGGGGCCTTGAAGCCTCAGCTCCCGTAGAGGTCCCACCCCCTGGCTCCTATTATTAGTCTCCCTGGGACTAGGTGTCCACCATAGGCCTCTGTCAGGGCATGCTAACGGGGGTCCTCACCATTGAGTCACAATGCACAAAACAGGCAGCTCAGTTGGGATGAGCAACTCCCTGACCTTCAATCTAGACACCTATGTTCCGGCTCATAGAGGCTGCCATACACCTGGGGTACACTTATCTGCAGTGGGTTGGGGCAGTGGGACTACAGAAAGAGGAGATGCCCGGCTTGACTTCCCAGCCCCCAGAGGGGCACTGCACACAGGTCTGACATTCAGCAGAAGGGGGAGCTCGGCAGCCCCCCAGGCTTGTGTTCCCACGTCCTCATGAGTATCTGTATGCCCGAGGGAGCAAATAAAAATCATTATGACAGGTCAAGAGAGAAATCCTGGAAGAAATGAAAAAGCTTTATATTTAACTTCTAGTAGCACCTTTTTTCCTGCTTTTTCAGCAAGAAACTCTGCCTTTTCATTTTGCACCCAACTCTACAAATTATGTAGTCAGTCCCATTGCGTCTCCTTGGCCAGCGACAGACAGTGGAAAGGATCTTCATTCCAGGTGACTGTGCCCAGCCCCATGTTGGGAGTTCTGTTACCATGGAAGAGGGGGACAGTGGATATCAGGGTAGATAGCTAGCAGTGTCTACCATATATGAAAACACTTTTAAAATAATTACCAGGCAGCAAATGTTATTGGAAGCATTCACAACGTTTAGCTCATTTAATCCTAAAAACAGTAATAGTATTAGCCCCAGTTGATGAATAAGACAGCAGGGCACAGATGCGAAGTCACTTAGCCCAGAACACACATCTGTCAAGGGACGAGGCCAGGACCCCAACCTGGGCTGTCTGGGTTTGGAGCGCAGGATCCCTGTCTGGGGCTCAGCACCTGTGCCGATTCACCTGCAGAAACTCACATCTGTGCCTCTGCCAGGATGTGCTGGTGCTCTAAGGCGGTGGTTCACCTGTACAGGAATTGTCAGAGGATTTGTTTAAAATGTAGCTTCCGGGGCGCCTGGGTAGCTCAGTCGCTAAGCGTCTGCCTTCGGCTCAGGTCATGATCCTGGAGTCCCCGGCAGGAAGCCTGCTTCTCCCTGTCTCACTCCCTCTGCCTGTGCTCCCTGCCTGGTGGGAAGCTTGCTTCTTCCTCTCTCACTCCCCCTGCTTGTGTTCCCTCTCTCACTGTGTTTCTCGCTGTCAAATAAATAAAATCTTAAAAAAAAAAAAAATGTAGCTTCCTAAACTCTAAGCCAGCGCACTGAATCAGCATAGCTCAGTGTATATCCCAAGAATCTTCTTTTAAAACAAATTCCTTCAGGTGCTTCGTAGGAACTTGAAGAAATGTTGCTCAAATGTTTCAGGGTACCATTAACTTCCGGAGACCAGTGTTGTGTGAGAGGTTGCAAGAAAGTAGATACTCCTAATAACACATTGGTGGCGGGAAGGCAAAAGGTTACTACTGCGCAATGAATAAGGAATCTGACAGTATCTGTCAAGATTACAGGTGCATTGGCCCCATTTTACAGCAGTCCCACTTCCGGAAATTTACCCTGCAGATAGACCTACACAGGTATGAAACGGCACCCAGGCCAGATGATTGGCAGCAGCATTGTGGATGGTAGCATAATGTTGGAAGGCGCCCCGGCATCCAGCTGCGGAGAGCTGGCCAAGCACATGCACACAGTGGCACGCTGTGCTGCATGTCCAGAAGCACGAGGAAGATCACGAGTACTCATGTAGAGGCATCTCCAGGACATGCTGGGGGGTGAAGAAAGGGGGTGCCATCCGTGTGCATAGTAGAGGCAGGCGTGAGCATTGGCTCTCCCTAGGAACAGCGTGTTCTCCTGAACGCCAACTCCCAGGGCTGGCCTGGCGGGAGCGGGCAGCACAGTCAGCTCTGGCCCTTCTCCATGCGCTCTGGGTTGTTGCAGACTCCCTGACAGGTCTCTTCAGAATTAATGGGGGTACTTTGGGCCCCTATGCCCTAGGCTTTGGGTCCATTCCCAAGTCTATGGCAAAGGAAAACATCCTTATTACATCTCTTTGGAAACAGTAAATGCAGCTCTCGAATGTAGTGTGGTTGTGAGATGCATTCCTTTCCTCAGTACTTCCAGTTGAAAAGCCTGCCGCCGCCTCCGTGCTGGGCTGGATTGGGGGGTGAACTTTATGTATTTATTTTTTAAGTGCATTTGGATGATTGGTGTCCTTCCTCTAGTTCCGTGTGATGCCTCTCTCCTCTTGAATTTGGAGGGCCCCACTGCTGGTAGGATGCTTTCTTTCATACCTAAGGGAATGCTTACACTCTTGCGTGGAAACATGAGGGAGTTTCAGAAACAGATCGTTCTCTAAAAATAGTCCCGTCAGCCTTTCACATTAAACTAGGTGTCAAGGCTCAGAGTTAGCAAAGCAGTTTGTTAGAGCAAAAGCAGCACGGACTGTTCCCTTGGAGATTATCATATATGGCTGTGAAACCCCAGGAAGGCAGACCTTGAATTCTTCATGTGTTAGAATAGAGAAACCCAAATCCCAGGTCAGTTTTTTTCTTTAGTTAAAAAATAAGGATGAAAAAACACTGCAGCATCAGAAAGTAGATTAAATAATAGATGATCTGTTAGCACAATAAAAATTCCATCACTTCCTGTGGTCTGGCTCTTGATTAATTTTTTCTGGGTTCTACCTTGGTCAGTAGTAGTTCCAGAATGTGGGTTGGGGAGGGCTTGAAGCTGTATTTTCACGACCCTTTATATAAGATCTGAGAGGTGTAAATGGATTGTGTCAACGAATAAAGCGTAGCGGATGGACAGTAAGAGATAAAGCCCTTCTTCTCCACCCCCTCAGGCTTCATCGTGGTGCTTTCCTTGCTCTCACTTGGTAGATGATTCTCATCACAAAGGCCCAAGGCTGTATCCAAAGTTAATGAGGATGAGCAATGCCTACAGAACTTTCTGTGATGATAGAAATGACGTGTAATGCTGTCCAACAACCATTGGCCAGATATGGCTATTTAGCAGTTGAAATGCAGCTAGTGTGATTGAGGAGCTAAATTTTTAATGTATTTTATTTCAAGTGGTTTACATTTAAGTAGTCACATTTGACTGGCTGCTGGCTACCATTTGCACTGCACAGCTCCACACTTAGAATGGAAGTCCGGAATTCTAATTTCTGAACTCTGTCTTTATGTCAAATGAAGACAATGTTAGGGTTATGCTAGAATGCATTAATGGTCCATCTTATATGACAGATATAATGGACCCAGGCCTCCCCTTTGGGTATCGTGAGAGGTGTGGGCCATCCAGACTTCCTTATGAGGTTCCATGAGCCAGAGATGTCAATGCCAAGCTGTTCTTTGACTCTCCTGGTCCATTTGCAAGAACCAAAGCAGGGATCCAGTCCCTGGAGAGGCAGGATAGCATGGAAATACTGAATAAGTAGCAGAAGTTGTGAACTCACAGCCCTGTACCTGATATTCACAAGTGAGAAAACTTCATTTGTATGCATTTCTTTAAACTCAAAATCAGTTCATTAATTTCAAAGACCTGACTTTACTCACAGATGACTCAACTCCACATTCCTGCTTATAATTTTTACCAGAAAATAGAAAAGGATTAGTTGCTGTAGTGCATACTTTGTGGGATTGTGACAATTAGGAGATAATTTAATGTTGTAAAACAGCCTTGTGTATGGTATAAATATCCAAGGTGGCTTTGTAGGAGCAAACACCATTCAACCTATGTATCTTGCTAACCCTAAATCAGTATGATAACCCTCTCCTACTTCCTTTTTCTCCCTTCAGATTATGTTTTCACTTTGTCCTTTCAGTGATATTTTTCAAATCTCCCACTACCTAATATTTTTCATGCTGTTGGTTAAGAAACAATATACAGTTGAGCTTCCCATCATATAACCCACTGGGTCCCAACAACAAAAATCCCTATCTCCAACTCTCAGACACTCCTGTCTCTAGGATTAGGACAGACAGCTCCAGAATTTCTAAGAGATGAGTCTAGTCCTTTTTCCCTTAGGAATCCTGACTCCTTAGGAAGTGGGAGGTTGAGTGGCCCAGACCAAACACGGGCTGGCTCAGGTCTTCAGCTCCAGCTGATCTTTACTGCTAAGACCATCCATCTGGGAATCACAAGACCTCCAAGGTAGCACAGAGGGAACCACCTTCCAGAATTAGTCTTCCCTCCAGCCTACACTTAGCTGGAGTGCTCTGTAGTCAAGGCCAAGAGCGGGGTCACCATCTCTTGGCTTCTGATGCATGCCCATTAGTAATAAAACATGGTTTCCTGGACCCCATAAGGAGAAGCCCTGAAATGCTATAGACTGCTGACTATTAGCCCACTCACCTTCCATTGTCAGCCCAAACTCCTGAGAGAGTGAGTTCCCTTAGCATAGGCTGCTGTGTACAACTCATGTATCTAAGATGAGTTTGTGACATTGGGACACAGAAGCTCTCCAAAGGGCTTATTCAGGGAACAAGTTGCTAACATAGAAGCTGGTGTGAGAAGGACATTAATTCTTCTCCTACTAAGCAAGCCACCCAGCAAAGTGCCATGAATATAAACAGCCCTGGAATTGCAGATCTCATTGTTCTGTTGACCAGCACACGTGGTTCTTGAACATGCAGTGCGGGTGGTCTGCTGGGAGGTGGTGAATCAAAGCCAAGGGGTTTTGTTCTCTGGTCAGCCTCAGCATGTTGTTTGTGAGCACTTGACTAATTGCTCCTACACTGCACATTTAGCGGCCACTTTTGGGGGTTTTGACAGAAAAATGGCCACTTATTTATACTCACATGTCATAGGACATCTGCCCTTTACAACCCAGGGCCCCAGCATGGTCATGTGACTGGATCGTGGGGTGAGAGTCAGAGGCCCTCCCTCTGTTCTACAGCCCACTGCAGGACCTTAAGGAAGTCTTGGACAGGTGTGGATTTGGCCTCCCCAACACAAGCAGCACACACCCGTGCCTTATCTGGTGGAGCGGAATGGGTGCAGCTGCAGTAGATTAAACCAATGAACATTTGTTTGCAGAGAGAGCTTCTTGGTGGTTAGATGTTATGCAATTGCAAGTGTTATGGCTGAATATTATTCTTACTTTGTATGTGTTCAAACACTTAAAATTTATCATTCATTTGGTAGGATGGAGAATATTTTCCTAGTCTCCTGTTTGTGTTTTAATATGTTATTGATTATGTTAAAGGATCATAACATTCATACTGTTGTGATGCTTCATGTCATACAGAAATACATAAATGCCTAATTAAGTCTTCCTCATCCTCTTATCCCATCTCCTTGCAGGAACCAATGTTATCAGTGTAGTGGGCCACGTGTACTTTTTCCCACAATTCCTCTACATGTCGAGAAACACAAAGTCTTAACTCTTATAATTTATAAAAGCACAGGTATGATGCCTTCCACAGGCACATATGTACATACTCCTACATACAAATATTTCCAATGTCAATATAGAGATACGTCATTCTTTTTAATAGTTGCCCAACAGTCCATAATGTGGACTATATTTATTTAATCATTTCCCCATTGCTGACCACTGTAGTTTTCCCTCTGTTCTTAAGACATAAAGATAAAAACAAAGATTATAACCTTTGCTTTTTTTTTCCCTCTCATATGCTTAATGTTGACCTTCACTGTCTTTTAAGTTACTCTTTTTTTTCTTTTTTTTTTTTTTAAAGATTTTATTTATTTGACAGAGGGAAACACAGCCAGAGAGGGAGCACAAACAGGGGGAGTGAGAGAGGGAGAAGCAGGCTTCCCGCGGAGCAGGGAGCCCGATGTGGGGCTCGTTCCCGGGTCTCCAGGATCATGACCTGAGCCTAAGGCAGTCACTTAACCAACTGAGCCACCCAGGCGCCCCTAAGTTACTCTTAATTAGATACTTTTGTCCTTCACATAACATGGTTTTTGTTTTTGTTTTTGTTTTTTTGGTTTTTGGGCTTTTTAATATGTGCATTTTTAAAGGCTCTTTATTGAGAAAAAGAGAGAGAAATGCCTTGCTCTACAACGGTAGGTCTTGCTGGGGTCGTGGGTCTGGATGTGTGAGGATTTGGGAGCATGGTTTGTTTACACGGGCAGTTGCCTAGGTTCCACAGCCAAACAGCTCTTCCTACACAGTGTCTTGTGGCCAAACACGAACTGAACGTCGAGGAATGGAAAATACTGCAAAGTTTCTAAACGGTCAGGAAGCTTTTAATTCCAAGCAGGTCTAGTTCCTATTTTGTGATTAAGAGGGCTGAATCACCTAATTGTAAAGAATTCTTTTGAGTATTTACATTGCACATAAATAATGAAAGTATGTTTTACTTGATGTTGGAGGAAGAGAGGTTTGCAGAGAGATTTGGTTTGATGAATTACTCTTACGCTTGGGCCTGCCATTGCCACAGTAGTTCTGCATGAGACTGTTAGCTCACCAAGGGAGGTCTCTTTGTGTCCTTCTCTATAATGTCTGTTGAGCATGGACTTGGGTTTATATGTGGCTGAAAAGTACCATTTTCTACAGGAGTCTTGCTGAAGAGGGGCTCTCACGTTTGTTTGATGCAAAGGGGTGACTCAGAGGAGGGGAAGCTCTGGCCAGGCGTAAGATTCAGTTCGGGAGTAGGAGGAGACCAGGAAGATGAGGTAATGTGGTTTGCTCTAGTGATAGATGCTAAATCAGATTTTGAGGGTGTTTATCTTGGGCTTGAGAGCAAGGGAAAACCACAAGATCCTTTCTGAAGGGGAGGGGATGGCAACATTGGTGAATGGAAAAGCTGACTTTGGCTTTTTATGTGTCATTGTGATTGATGACCTGGGAAGGACTGCCCTTTCCTGTCGTTCACATGAGATGAGCTTGTTATGCCTTATTTTTGTAGTCATCCCGCCGGGTTCCTATATGCACTGAAGAATATTCAGAACAATAGAAATAAAACTCCCAATTCTTCATATTGTAAGTTTGTCTGTAATATGATGTTTCTTTCAAGTTTTTATTTAAATTCTGGTTAGTTGGGGCACCTGGGTGGCTCAGTTGTTAAGTGTCTACTTTCGGTTTAAGTCCTGATCCCAGGGTCCTGGGATCGAGCGCTGCATCAGGCTCCCTGCTCAGCCGACAGCCTGCTTCTCTCTCCCACTCCCCCTGCTTGTTTTCCCTCTCTCAGCTGTGTGTGTCTCTCCCTGTCAAATAAATCAATAAAATCTTTAAAAAAATAAGTTCCAGTTAGATAACATAGAGTGTTAAAAGTGATTTCAGGTGCAGAATTTAGTGATTCATCACTTTCCCCTCCAGTAACCCCCAGTTTGTCCTCTATAGTTGAGAGTCTTCTTCCTGGTTTGCCTCTCTTCCCCCACCTTTAGCACCTGTGAGTGAAATCCTTCAGTTTTTGTTCTTCTCTGACTTATTTCACTTAGCATTATACTCTCTAGCTCTAACCACATCATTGCAAATGGCAAGATTTCATTCTTTTTACGACTGAGTAATATTCCTCTGTGTGTGTGTGTGTGTGTGTGTGTGTGTGTGTATCATCTTTATCCATTCATCATTTGATGTTGTAGTATGATTTCTAGGTATGTATCCACACAACACACATTTCCATAGATCAATAAATAAAAATATAGTTTGGATACATTTGAAAACCTTCAAAAATGGGGTGCATGGGTGGCTCAGTCAGTTAAGTGTCCAACTCTTGATCTGGGCACAGATCACAATCTCTGGGTTGTGGGACCAAGCCTAACCTCAGGCTCTATGCTAGTTGTGGAGCCTGCTTGGGATTTTCTTCCTCTCCCTCTGTCCTTCCCCCCAATAAATAAATAAATAGATAGATAAATTGATTGATTAAAAAACTTAAGAAACAATGAAACTTCCTTACTAGTCCTCAGTCCTCCTGAGTCTCCTGGTGGCCTTCAGGTCTTTGGCCATTCTCCCAAAGGCTATAGAAGCTCTCAGATAGATTTGGCAAATTGAAGGTCCCATATTCATCATATAAGCTAGCCCCAGGTCCGATCTGCTGAGAGAAACAACCTTCAAAAAGTCATCTTTTTCTGGAGGAGCTTGGAGACTGACTCCTGCTCCTAGGAATACCTAAGTAGGCTGAGCAACTGAAATTGATTCCCCTAATGCTTCCTGTTGCCTGCTGTGCCTATGGTGCATGTTCCAGCTTGCGATGATCTCCTTTCCAGGCAAAATAATAGGGATCCTTCCTGAATATAACAGACAGCTCTGTTGAGGTCCATGAGGTGGGTGTGGCTCAGTCTAGTGGGCTGGGCAAATGCAAGGAGAAGGATAAATGGTTATAGGACTTTCCATCTGGCTTCTTGATACAGACCATGAAGTGTTAAGCTCTAAAGCAAATGGAGAGGAAATAGCCAGCCCAGATGATTGTTGCAAAGTTTAAATAAGACAGTGTGGGTAACAGGTGTCTACAGAAAGCTCTGTGAACTAGAATTATTGCTTGGTGATGCCTCAGGGGCTCAGTCAGTTTGCTGCGGCTGTTTATTTCAGCTCAAGTCATGATCTGTGGGTCAAGGGATCTCTTACCCTGTATCAGGCTCCACACTTATCGGGGTGTTGGCTTGAGATTCTCTCCCCCTACTTCTACCCCTCCCCCTGCTCTCATAGGTGTGCACGCACCCTCCCCCTCTCTCAGATAAATAAACAAATCTCAAAAAAAAAGAAAAAAAAAAAAGAATTGCTACTTGTTCCAGAATGCAAAAATTCATTAGGTTAAAACTGGGAGAATAGGGGCACCTGGATGGCTCAGTTGGTTAAGTGACTGCCTTCGTCTCAGGTCATGATCCTGGAGACCTGGGATCGAGCCCCACATTGGGCTCCCTGCTCAGCGGGAAGCCTGCTTCTCCCTCACTTACTCCCTGTGCTTCTGTTCCCTCTCTAGCTGTGTTTCTGTCAAATAAATAAATAATTTTTTTTTAAAACTGGGAGAATAGCTTTTTCAAAAGCCTAGTTTTACTCTCTTGTAATTTTCTCATGGAAGTTAAGTCCAAAATTCACGCAGGAGAAAAGTTGTGGACTGTATGTTCTCACATCTCGTGTCACTGTGTTTTTTTTTTTCTTTTCATGTTTTTGCCTTCGTAGTTTCTGATTTAGAGTATTATTATCTTTTAATCTCAAAAAGTATTGGGGCATTTTTTTTAACATATATTTTCTGTCTTTAAATCCAGGAGCTTAGATTGGAGGCTGGCTGGGCCGCTCTTGATCTGAAAGGCAAGTCCAGAGGTCTCGCAGCTTTTTATCTAAAGAGGCTGCTTGGAGGGCTGGCTGGAGAACAGTGCCAATCATACAAGTCATTTTCATTGAATAGAGGCAGCTCCCTTTTTTTCAGACTTGCAAGCTTAAGAAGCAATTTCCTCTCCCTGGTTCACTGTTGGCACTTAACACAGCACCACCAGGCAATCGGAACTTTTTAGTAAATACTAACCTCCCTCCACCAGAGGAATGTGGAAAATGGCACATAATACACATAATATATTGTAGCTTTAATATATATATTAAAGCTACAATAGGAGTATTCTAGGAGATACTAATGATTACTAATAAAATTTGGAAGCGTGTTTATCTTCATTCTTAGCATCTCCTGTATCTCCTGCCAAGGAGTAAATGAAAAAAAAAAAAGAAAGAAAGAAAGAAACGGGGCATTTTATTTTATTAGTAAAGTCAGAATCCGGAAAAACCAATGTGATCAAGTTTTGAAAACTGTGGAAGTGAGCAGTGGCTGTAGTTGTCTTTCCCCAAGAATGAGAACAATTCATATATGAGTGGGCGATTTGTCCATTATGTCTCATATGTATATAAAATATGTTCATGTGTACCATTGATGGTTTAGCAGTAAAGGATATATTCAGTATTTTCATTGTAAGGTATGTATCTAAGAGGCTGTATAATTCTAGTTTTACAAAATTATACTTGTGTTGGGCTGAATTTTTGGAAAACAGTGCACATTTTAGGGCTTTTACCAACTTTTTTTTTTTAATAATGAAAGCAATAAAGGGCTCCATCCTTCAGTGTAAATTTTCTGCAGGGCTATAATATCCCCCGAACCAGAGCTACTGCTGTCTGATTGATTACTTATGACAGTCTGTTATATTGAAGAGCAATAACAATCAGCAGGCCAGAAGGCAGTTGCAACTGAAGACGGATGGTATTTCTCTAATGAAAGAGGCCAGCAAGCTCCAGGTCAGGCCTTGCATTCCATTCCCTTGGCTTCATTCCCCTTGCCCCTTATCCATAATTTCGTCTGTCTTTGACCCCTCATCCCAAGTCAACGCCCAGCCTGCAGGGGACTTGAGGAAATCATGGGAATGACTGTGCTGTAGTCCTTCCAGTTTATATTTACTGATGTGAAATCAGTGATCTGTTGTTATTAGGAAGAATCTTTAGCCAGACACAATTAGACTGTAGAAGGCACATAGAGAAACATCTTGCTTCCATTTCAGGACAGTTGAGCATGTTCTGGCTTTCCTGCTAGTTAGCTGAGAGACAGAAGAAGAGTTGAAAGAGGAGGTTTTGCTCAGACTTCTCAGATCTTTTCTAATGTTAGTATTTTGGGATATGAAAAAAAAAACCTACAAAGAAACCAGCTAGGTGTCACTTATGTCTCCTCTAATATGTCAAGTCCTCCTTGGCTTCAAAATACTGACTGGAACCCTCTTCCCTTCTCCTGGCACACTCTCAATTTATAAAATGTGAGGCTAGTTTTGTGAGATGGGGGACTTGCAACCACTAATCTTCCTCTTACCCAGGTCTTTCGTGCCCCTCACTGCCAGATCTGACCTTCCCACCTCCTGTTTTGCTACCTCCTTATATTGTGTCTTGGTCGTAGTCTTTGAAGAATTATGCAAACAGCTCTCAATCATGGCAGACCTGCCTTAAGAACCTCAGAAAGGAGGAAATAATGCCATGAACATCTTTTTTTGCTTATAGCTCTATCTTCAGGACATGAGAGCACTGCCTGGTATAGAATAGATGATAGGTAAATATCGTGGCTCTCAGGGCTGGCACCACATCATCACGTCTTGGGCTCCCTACAGTCACAGTCACACATTGGACAGGTGCCTCTAGGTCTCTGTTACTAGTCCTCCCCACACCCAGTTCCTTCTACTTGATTCCTTTCCTAGAGTAGTCTACAAAAATTTCCTATTTACTAGATTCATAATATTTTTTAAAGATTTTATTTCTTTCTTTTAGAGACAGGAAGGGAGAGAGAGCAGGGGGAAGGGCAGAAGGAAAGGGAGAGGAAAGCTCAAGCAGGCTCCTTGCTGAGTGTGGAGCCCACTGCAGGACTCCGTCTCACGACCCTGAGATCATGAACTGAGCTGAAATCAAGAGTCAGACACTTAACTGACTGAGCCACCCAGGCACCCCTAGATTAATAATCTTTATGTCACAGTTCACTTAGTGAAAAATCCATTTGAAATCAATTTGGTTATCCAATTATTGTTATGACCTACTGATACCATAAGAAAAAACAGCCAAAGAACTTTGAGATAAATGATAATGCTTGTCTTTGAATCCAAGAGACTTTGGGCTCTACTAATGAGAACTCAACTAAAGCAAAGTTTCCTCCACTAATAATAGTACTTGGTCAGAGGGTAATAACGTCTGAAAACAGATGCCTGCATGAAAGTCATACCCAGGGATTTTTATTATCGTGAACTCTATTTGAAGTCATAGTAATAGGCAGATTAAACTTGTTTAATATAGAACTTTATTACATCTAATAAATACATAATTCACTATATCTCACTTCTTTTAATCTACAAGTATGGGTACCCTAAAGGGACAATATGAGATCAAAGGTCAACATTAACACATGAAAACTGCGCCACAGAATCCCTTGTTCACAACATTGTCGGTCCTGGGCTGAATTTCTGTTCCCAAATCCGGTAGGACAGATTTTTGGAAAGCAAATTATCTGAAGTTTAGAAGGACAATACTTTTCATTCCCCCTCCCCCAGTCACAAGGAGTCTGTTACTGAAGGGCACAGACATCATCCGTAGGGTTTTAAGTCAAAACCTCCCAGTGGAATATTGCAACTGCTTCCCCCAGGCTCCAGGGACCAAGTTCATTGCATCTGAGGTGGTACCAGCTGGGAATTCTAGGGTGGAGAATGTTGAGATCCTTCCTTTGTTAGGGTCTTAGCTTTGTCAGAGCACCTCTTGCCTGGGGAGCTATCCAAGGTGCTGTCTGAAACTCCATGTCTATTTTGTCCCAAGTGTTGACATATATTCCTATCTTGAGCCTCACCCCTTTGCATTTGTCTAATCCTGAAGACATCTGTCTTTCCCAATTTGGATTCTTCCTGACCACTACTTGCTTCCAAATCCTGAGATGTGTTGTGTTGCATTCATAGCTTGCCCTCAGCTGACCCTTTGCCTGTGTCTTGTCTTGATGCTGCTTCATCTGACTTATTTCTTATCCTCTCTCACTCCATCCCCCGCCTGGATTTTATGTATCTATAGCATATGTCAGCTAAGTGATAGAAATCAGGACTTAATCAACAAGAAAAATTGAACCTCAAAAATATATATGGTTTTATTTTTGTATTAATATCAATTGCCTGAGTTCCATACTATTGAAAAATAATAGTTTTCTAATAAGAAAACCATTAGTTATACAGGGACTAGAAGGACACATAGAAAAATAATTTTTATTTATTATCTTTCAACATGTTTGTTAAAGTAAATTAGATATTCAGCTACTGTTGGCAAGATCAATATTATTTTAGGAACATATATTTGTTATGTAGATTTTAATCATATTTGCAATTTTTACCACCCTAGTAAAGCAAAGAAAATTGTTTTGACTATAGTAGCGGATGACCCATTCTGGCAATTGGTATTAAAATGTATTTTTAAGATACACTTTTTCAAGATTTGGAGCACCCTAGAGTGTCAAAACTTGCTGGCAAGTGAATACATTTTTTAATGTAATCATAATAATTGATGTTCCCATACAAATGCTTCTATATGCTGTCATAGAAATTTTCATTTCATCTGACTTCCACTACAATGGTATGTTGTCTCTATAAGAAAAAGGAAATCCACATGAACTTAGACTGCTGTGGATACACATAGGTGTTGTGCAGTTCATTGTGTTATAGCAAGTACTCTCTGTTATTTCAGCTTCTTCTACAGTGATCACACTATCTTGAGAACAAAAAAAAACAAACAAACCTCCAAGCACACCACCCTCTGTTCTCTAGCTGTGAAGAGATCGCCTGCCTGGAGTGTTACTGGTGGTGTTTATACCAGCAGTTAGGGCAGGGCTGTGACTGCTTGGACCCATCCCCGTTCCTTCTCCCAGTACCTGTATGACCACTGACCCACACCTCCAAGAGTTCTTGAGATTAGGAATATAGATCATTACCATTAACAATTTTTTTATGTCTGTGTGAAGCTAACAAACCCTCCTGGGATTGAGCTCCTGATCTTGGCTTCTGACCAGCTCTTAGCATGGAGGCACCACATTTTTACATCATCTGGAGCCCCTGGTGAGTCTTGACTCAATTTAGACTTTAGTATAAACAGAACTGGAACACACGACAGATCTGTTTTAGCAGTAGAACCCATTCTTCCAACAAAACATATAAGAGAGCCTGACAAATAATCTAGATAAAAAGGAAGTGAGTTGCATAGATGGAACTCTGGGAACCTGGTCTCCAGAACCCTCCCATCACCTGAGGGGCTTTGGAGCTCCACAGAGGTCTGAGTGAGAACTACTGAATGTCTATTCCTTTACTTTGTAGATGCGGAAACTGAGACTTGAAGAGGTTAACTCACTGTTCATGACCACACAGTGATGTAGGGGCAATATTGGGACAAGAGACTGGTCTCTGACCTCCTTCTGCTGCCCAGTTCACAACCTCTACCTCCTGTCCTCCCCCCCCCCCATTCCCTCATGGTTGAGAGGAACAGTTCGTGTACTCACTCTGACTTCTGTATTGACAGGGCTTCCCCTTCCCCAACCAAAACACTCTAATTCAAACTGGCTTAAACTAAAGGACTCCATCACCTAACATAAATGAAAAGTTATGGGGTATCTGGCTTCAGGTACAAGGAGGGGCTTCATATATGCCGTCCAGTTCAGTCTTCTTCTCTTCATTTCTCTTGGTTCTGGCTTCTGCTGTGCTGGCTGCATTTTCAGGGGGCCTTCCTCGCGGACTGTGACATGTGGAGCCACCCCACATTCTTACAGGGAATGGTTCCTGGGGAAAGAAGGCTTGTCCTAGAAAAATTCTCAGAATTGAGCTTCATTTACCTGAGTAGGTCCATGTGCTCACTCCTGCAGCAACCTCTGTGGCCAGAGGGCTGGGGTGACCTGATTGGCCAGACCTGGGTCACGTGGCCACTCCTGGAAGGGGGGTTTATGGTCAGTGCCACTCAAACCATTTGGGCTGAAACTAAGGAAGGGCGGGTTCCACAAGGGAAAAACAGGGCGCTGTTAAGGACAATGGTGGGGGAATTAATGCCCAAAGGTAAAAATGACACGCATCTCCTGCAAAATCCTCAATTCTTCGTTGGTCTTTGAGGCTGATTCTCAAGGCAAGAAGGCTCACCACAGAATTGCTGGTCTGTTGCTGCTTCTTCAGGAACCCATCCTCCTCTCTGTTGTGGACTCTTTCATGGTATTATTGCTCAATCTGGGAACATATAGGGATTTTTTTTTTTTAAGATTTTATTTATTTGACAGAGAGAAACGCAGCCAGAGAGGGAACACAAGCAGGGGGAGTGAGGGAGGGAGAAGCAGGCTTCCTGCCGAGCAGGGAGCCTGATGTGGGACTTGATCCTGGGTCTCCGGGATCATGACCTGAGCCGAAGGCAGTCGCTTAACCAACTGAGCCACCCAGGCACCCCATATAGGGATTTTTAAAATTCTTCTTTAAAAGCACAGAATTTATTTTTTAAAGACTTTATTTATTTGACAGAGAGAGAGAGAGAATAAGCAGAGGGAGCAGCAGAGGGAGAGGGATAAGCAGGCTCTCTGCTGAGCAAGGAGCCTAATGTGGGGCTTGATCCCAGGACCCTGAGATCATAACATGAGGCGAAGGCAAATGCCCAACTGACTGAGCTACCCAGGTTCCCCACAAAAACACAGAACTTAAATGTACCCTATATTTTTGGAGGCATTTGGTAGAAACGTCCAGATATTCCGTGAGGGTTTGACACAGCTTGATCCATTTGGGAGTGTGTAGTCGGGAGTAGATGAAACAAGGTAAGAAAATTCCCCCAAAAAGTCTCTAAACAACACACAGTGTTGACACCACTCCACCCCCACCCCTGCAGTTGCTCTGCTCCCCTGCATCCTGTTTTCCCCCCGGGGCAGTTTGTACACACCAAGCAAGGCTATGAACTGAGAAAAGTGCATAGCTAGGCTAGCTCAGGTGCACACTGTCAGGCATGTTTTGGGAGGGAAAGGCTACCTTTAGGTTTCCTAGGTGAAGAAATAATACAGACACTGGTGAAAGAGCAAGACTGATTTAGGGTATCACATTGTTCATCCTGTAGTTTTGCAGCAGGATTTAATTTAGGCTTTAACTAGAGGTATTTTAGGAGACTGGCTAATGGAAATGTGGACCTGGAAAACCAGAAACTTGCATTCTGTCTGAGTTCTGCAATAGATTGCTTGACTTTGATCCAATTTCTCACTCTCTCGGCCTTAGTCTCCCAGTCTTGAAAAGTAAAGTTTTCCAATAGCTGACTTGCACGGAAATCAGTATTTTGTAGTATACTGTGCATACCGTATTCATTCATAGGACTATTTTAGATGGCATGTGCCGTATTTTTAAAAACAATTATGCATATCTTCCTAGTTTTGTTAAGACATAATAATAATATATAATAATATAATAATAATTAAATGTTGTGGCTATTTTTTAATGTACCAGACTAATCAGCACAGCAATTCCCAAATTTCATGGCTACCATTGCAAAGGAACCAGGTAAAATAAATATTATATTTTTAAAGATGAACAGGTTAAAGAAAAACATTAAGTATTAGTACAGAGATAAAGCAAAACCCCAAGGATGGGACATAAGTTATAGAATTTGGGAAAACTCTGATGTACATGACCTTAATATAAAAACATTTTTTGATAGAGTAGTTAATAATGATTTGACAGTTAGGGAATCTGAGACGATGCTTTACTGAGAACCTATACTACACCAAATGCTGTAACAGGGACTTCCCATGAGTGAGATTATATTTTTAAAGTAAGAACTACCTGATTTTCTAACCATATTCTGCCACCAACCACACTATGCCTCCAGGGCTCAAGGCTCACAGAGAAGTAAAAATATAAAAGTTCAATATTTGTATATACTATAGAATGATCACAAGAGTAAGTCTAGTTAACATATGTTACCATATATAGTTACACAATGTTTCTCCTGTGATAAGAACTTTTAAGATCTACTCTCTTAGCAACTTTCAGATATGCAACAGAGTATTATTAACTATAGTTATCCTTCTGTACATTACATTCCCATGACTTATTCATTTTGTAGCTGGAAGTTTGTACCTTTGGCCTCCTTCGCCCATTTCGCACTGCCCCTCAGCCCCAGCCCCTGCCACCTCTATCGGCCACCAGTCTGTTCTCTGTTGCCATGAGCTTGGGTTTTCTTTGTGGTGTTTTGTTTTCGTTTTTGTTTTTGTTTTTTCCAGATTCCACGTATAAGTGAGATCATATGGTTTTTGTCTTTCTCTGGCTGCTTTATTTCACTTCGCCTAATGCCCTATTTTCCCATAGTGGCTGCACCAGTCTGCGTTCCCACAGCAGGGCACAAGGGTTCCCTTTCCTCCACATCCCTGCCAACACTTGTTATTTCTTGTCTTTTTGATCCTAACAGGTGGGAGGTGATGACTCATTGTGGTTTTGATTTGCATTTCCCTGATGATGAGTGATGCTGAGCATTTTTTCATGTATCTGTCGGCTGTCTTAATGTTTATTTGGGAGAATGGCTGTTCAGATCCTCTGCTCATTTTTAATCAGATTATTTATTTACCATGGAGTGCATGAGTTCTTATATGTTTTAGCTAATAACCTCATATATAATATATGAGTTGCCAGTATTTTCTCCCAAAAGTTTGCCTTTTTATTTTGTGGATGGTTTCCTTTGCTGTGCAAAACATTTGCTATATCTTTCAATTATATACCATTCTGTATTAAAAAAATATAACATTTTTGGAAATTTGAGTCCACATAGAGAGTGTGGTCCTGGAGCCCTGAGAGACAGCATTTGTGTCACCCTTTGCCACCCCTTTGTGACACGGCTTGGACCCCTGCTGTGCTGGGGAAAGGCATACATCCGTGGGCTAGCATGTGCAGAAACTTCTGGAAGGCTGAATCACAGAGGTTAGAAAGGAGAAGGAACCATGCCTCAGCCCTTTATCTGGGAGGGTTCACAGTGACCCTTATATCAAGTAGTCTCTTTTCACAGAAGTATTGGCCCGGAGCCCAGGGTTGCCAGGTGAAGTAGATTTGAATTTCAGATAAGTGACAAATCATTTTTTAGTGTAAGTATGTCCCATGCAATATTGAGGGATATGCTCAAGGACTTTGAATCACTTAATTTGGCAAGCCAAGTGGGATCCAGAACCCAGCTGCTCATCGGGTAGTGTGTCTTCTCTGAGCCTGGCTTTCCTGATCTGTGAAATAAAGGACAAATCTCCAGCTGTATCCCAGGGTTGCTGTAAAGCCGGAATAGACCTCGGTGCTTTGTGAACAGTTAGCTGCTCTAAAATTACAGGGAATAAACACAGTCGCTGTCTGTGTTCTTGTCCTCAGAACCTTAGTCTCCACAGCAGCCAACTCATCGAAACCCACAGCCTTGTTTTTCTAGCAACGTTGCTGTGATTTCTTATACGCCTCGGGCATGTCATCCTATATTTACTTTCATTTTTAAGGAGGATTTCTGATATGCATTAACAAGGACTTCATTCCTAGTGTTTATTGTTATTGGCTTTAAATATTTTGCCTTTATTTTAAGCCATCTTTACCACAGGTGAATGAATGACAGGATATTCCGCTGCACTCATTTAGTCTACATTTATTGAACATCTAGTATGTATCAGTCCCTGGGGTTAAGGGGAGAGTAGAATAGACACAGAGCCTGCATTCATTGCATGCATGATCAGACTGAGGTTCAGCAGGGAGAGAACCAAAGGAAAAGAGCAAACAGATGAAAAAAAAAATTCTTCTCAAGCCTGGTTTGACGTGAGAGCCATTTATGAGGAGTCTACAAATTCCATTTATAGTAGAGGAACAACCATCCCAGTCTAGGATGGAGGGGTCTCCTAGGTTGGGGACTGATGTGGACTTTCCATAGTGGCTGCACAGTGGCCTTCCTCAGTGATTCCAAGGTGCCTCCAAGATCGAGAACTGCTGGATTAGAAGGAATGTAGAACATGTTGGCTCTTGACCTCAGGAAAGACAGTCTGGCAAGTGAAGCTATCTCAGCCCATGCGAAGTGGTTAATTACACAGACAGGGAGAGAGAACGCTCATGGAATTGACCAGGTGTTCCGCTAATTTGGGAAAACAGACTTGGAAGGAGCAGGAGTCTGGCTCAGGGTGGACAGGAAGTGGCTCTGGTTAGTATGTCAGGGAGACCTAAGACTGCCCAAGTCAGGTGTCCCCAAGCCACAGGGCCCCCTGTAAACAAGATTAACTGGGAGGGAACAGACCCCAGAGGCAAAATTGCCCCCAGACAACAAAGGACAGAATAAAACTTTTTTAAAAGACCCCCGAGGCAACCCTAGTCACTATTCTTTGCTCTGTTAATAGATGAAGTTCTGTGTTAATTGTATTTGAAAAATAAAAAGTTTTAAAGCCACAAATCTAAAGCAGATCACTCATTTAAAAGATATTCTGGGGTTTACTTTCATTTAAACCCTTCTTTCTGTTATTATGGTCAACCATTGTAAGTTATGTCTTCTCCATTAATGCAACAGCAAAAAACTGTCTTCACCTCTCTAACTATATTTTCTTTTTACATTGACTATTCTTGTTCCTACTGGCTTTCATACTTTATAATAGGTATAAAATGTTGAATTTGAAATGAGAACGGGCAAATAAAAGTAAATATGTACATATATCTATTTCTATGTAAACATATATATTTTAATTCAGATTTATTTATTTACCTGTGCTGTGGTGAATTTTCACAGGCACCCCTATCTCATTCTGGTTCGTATGAAGCTGAAATGTGTATAACTTCTTTTGTTTGACAAAATTGCCCTGAATAATGCATGAGCAGAAATATTCAGCTCTGCTCTCAGAAGCATTATTGGCAAAACTGGTAAGATAGGAGGTTAGAGTCTCTTATAAGTCAAAATATGAACATTTTCTTGTAAATGAACACATATTCTGTGGAATAAGAATCCTTTTCTCCCTTTCAGGTGCACTCAGGGGGCCTGCCAGAGTGCATTTGGTTACCTGTGGTCTCCTGCGGTCATTAACCTTGGCATTTCCTAAGTTTCCAAGGAATATCTTCCCTGCCTGGCAAGTCCTGTAGTGGAAAATGTGTTCCAAGAACTGACTTTTTGGTAGAACAAACATGATCAGATAATGCAAGGTTCCCTGCAGCCTTTTCTGCCGTTTTCCTACTTCTTCGTAAAATATCGCATCAAGCGTGGGCTCCCTTTCCAAATATCCCATGACCTTTTACTGTGGGTTCATCATTTGGTTTTCTGTTGATGGTTGCTAAGGTAAACTTCTCTTCTTAAACTGCCAGTGGGGACAGCAGGGTTTCAATCTGCACCCTTCCCAGACCCTACAAAGGAGGGTGGAACCGACATCTGTGGTCGTGGTTTCGAATGTTGGTAGATTGTTTACACTGGAGATTGCCTGCTGCCGTTTGCTTTTACTTTTGCCAGGATTAATGCTTTGTAATCTTTTAAGACTAGTTTTGCAGTGTTAGCCAGGATATGAGAATAATTTCCCTGTTGTCAGGGGGAACGAAAATGGCATTCGAGAAGTCTAAGCAGTGCTGACCTCATCACTTCCCCATGTATCGCTGATCTCTGCACTTTGGAACTCTTCAAAATTTGAAGCTGATCAAACTATAGCTTTCTTTAATCTAGAAATGTCAGACACTGAAGCATTTTCTGAATGCCTCCCATAAATTCTGCATTCCAGAAAGGCAAAGAACAGTGTATTTTAGCAATCCTTTGTGTATCTTGACATAATGAGAATTTGAGTTTCGGGAAGTTAACAGTGGGAGCATACATGAAAATATTAAGTATAGTGTGGGTTGCCATTGAAATCACAGCTCACATTAAATGCCACATTTCCTAGGATAACAGTAAATAAATTGAAATTCAAGCCTAATGAGAAGTCTCCATAATAAAAAAAAGACTTCTAATGTATCCTTTATATATAAACATAACAAAAGAAATCTATCATCAGGAAGTTTATTCATTTCCTTTAATATATAGAGAGCACCTACCAGGAGGCAGGTAGATGTGATATGTGCCCTTATATGCTTAAAACCTAGTGAGAAATACAGATAAGAATATTGCCTGGAAAAAGCAGTATCTAAAAATGATCACCATGTACAGTTGTCTAGGTTGTGCACTGCACAATGGTACATAGTGGCTCTCTTGAGCCTGAATGAAGTGAGGAGTGAGCTAGGAAAGGAGGCAAGAGCTAGTAGAGCGGAATGTATGAAGGAAAGGAGATGAAAGACTACCCTAGGTAAAGGAAACATCATGTGAGAAGACTAAGAAGCAAGAGAGAGTGTAGCAACTTAGCATAGAGGAGCTAAAAGAAATTATGTGTTGCTGTAGACTGTGATGAGGATGTGGTAGTGAGCTATGACAGCCAGAACATCAAGGCCTTATAAATTAAGGACAGTGGCAATTCTCTTGGGTGTTTTAGGCCAGGAAGCGATACAAACACTGTGGCTACCATGTGGAGATCAGATTTGAGCAGGGCAAGGTTCCCTGCAGAAGCAAGGAGGCTACCTCAATACTCCAGGCAGAAGATGGTGTTTTAAATGGGAGAAGGACAGGAGACCTGGTGGAATGGATGGCTTAGAAAGGAATTTAAGAAATCAAATCATCAAGACTGAGAGAATTTTGGAAAAAGAGGAAGAAGGAGAAATCAGAAGACGCTGAGGTTTCTTAATTGCTCCCTGGGTAGTCAGGGGCTCCAGTCACTGGAACCGAGAGGAAGAGCAGGATTGGGGTAAAGAGAATGGGTTTGGTCCAAGTGGAGAGGCCCACCAGGAAGTTGGACACATGGATCTGGAAGGCTGTGAGGGATCAGGCTGGCGATGCAGGTTCAGGAAGCTGAAACTCAGGGGGTATGAATCAGACAGGTGTTTGGAAAGCCTGTAGCAGTAACAACTAAATTGCTGGTTGAAACTTGCACTTGCTTTTCTGTGTCATGATGAAAAGTATAGAGGTAAGAAGTCCAGACTGGTTGGAAGACTCCACAATATGGGTAGGAGCCCAGCCCCTTCGGAGGTTCTGCCAGGCCCGGCAATGACTCTCATCCTCAGGTCCCCTGCTAGAGTGACAAGCTGTGCCAGTTTGCCTGGGGCACAGAGGGTTCCCAGGATATGAGACTTTTTGTTTTCAACCCAAGAGCGTCCCGGACGAACTAGTATGAGTTGGCCACCCCAGTGACCCTCTGAGTCTAACATGGCCACTGCAACTCCAGCTCACTGCGTCCACAGCTCAGACGGGAAGACAGGCCAGCTGCATCAGGCTCACCTTTAAAGGAGCTTTCCTGGAAACCCCATCCAACAAAATTCTCTTCCATTTCTGTGTGGAACTTCATGATGGCCACCTCTGTATACAGTGATGGCCTGGCAGTCGCAGGGGCCTGGCTCAGTATAGTCCCAGCCCCCATCAAATTAGGCTTCTTCAGAGGAAGCGGGAGAGAATGGATACTGGGGGGGCAGTTCCTGCTATGGGGTAAAGACTCATCGGAGCACAGAAACCAGACCCACAACCACTTAATGCAAACACCTAAAGAGACAAACAGAGGTTAGAAGATCCCAAGGAGAAGTCTGAGAAGAACAGGGGGAGAGTAGGAGTAAAACTAGGAGAGAGGGTATCAAGGAACCCAGAGGAAGAAACCATTTTGTGACGAAGGGGAGTCACAGAGGTCAAAGCCACTCCTATAGGATTTTATGAACAAAGCCACCTCTGAAGTGAAAAGTGCCATAATTTTTCCTGCAGAAATTCCCCTCACTCCCCAAAGGCCCTAACACCCCAGATATGGGAGAAGTTGCTGAATCATAGAAAAGTGAGACCCCAGCTGCCCCCATGGCCTTCTCCTGGGGCCAGGACCCATGTTGGCAGCTGCTGGTCATACGCTGGTCATTGGGTCTGCCCTGGACCTTCCTGTTGTCTTTAATCTTGATGCTGAGTGGCAGTGGAGGGAAGCTTCCTGGCGTCAGCGCACAGCAAGGTGGCTTCTCGCCCCTGCATGCACGCACGCAAAGTTTCTACAGTTCTGCGGTCCAGGGCACAGCTCTGGCTCCACTGGTGAGCAGTGGAAATTCTTCCTGAAATGGATACTGGGAAAGCTGAAAAGCCCATTTCCATAGCAGGAAAAGGGATCCCCCTGCCCACAGCTCTGTGTGCCAGGATGGCGCTAAAGCCCATATGTGGCAATTTGAAGCTGCTCTATAAATGCAGGCTTTCCTTTCTCCTAAAGCAAAGTGGTATTTGAAACCTTCCCAACAGGAGATCCTCTGCTATACCAGAGGTTTCATTCTGGGAGGGGTTTCTTACCACTCAGGACCAAAATAGTACTGCAAATGTCAGTCACTTCTTCTCAATTAGAGATCATTTTATCCATTACATTTCAGAAATAGGTCCTGCCTGTATAGTTACTCTATAAATCAGCCCTCATCAGTACATTGCTTTCTGGTGAGATTTAGATTTAAGTGCATACCTTTCAGAGATCATTCATCTCTTTATCCGTGGAAGCTATCTAAACGTCAGGGGTTTGAAGCAGTTTTATTGAATGGGGAAGAAAACTTTCTTGAAACTTTGTAATTTTTAGGGACCTTGTATGGCAAGGAGAGGGTAGAAGAGAAGTCATCCCCATCAAAAACATTTACAGAAAAGATATATGCCTTGCTGTGTAGAGAGACCCTTTTTAAGGCAGCAGGGAGGTTAGAAGTCTGGCAGACTTGCTTATGTTGGCTAATACAGAGCACCCTGTTCTCTGACACCAGGGGTCCAGTCCAGCACAGCAATGGGTTACACATAAGATGCACACATTGTGCCTTCTGCTCAATGCAAATGAGTAAATACTTAGCAGGACATTGGGCTGAAGCACTGGGCTGTGCCTTGTGCTTATGAGTCTCTGCCGGTGTCGGCCTCATGCTGAATGGCTCTTTGTTGCCCCAGTCCCCACTCCCCAGCAGTATCTACAGAGGATCATGGCTGGGGTTCTCTGAGCCTAAGACTGTGGAGTCTCTGTCCACTGTCACTAACCCAAGTGTAGGCACAGATGTCTCATGCTGCATGCATTCATTCTAACCTTTGATTTGTTATCATTCTTTGTGGGTGGTGGGGAGGTATACTACTGTAGATCACTTATAAGGCATACCCTAATTTTAGAAACTCTACATGCTTAAAAACCTTTTAAATTTGAGGCAAGGTGATAGAAAGTTAATCTTGTTGTCGTGCTATCAATATGATGGGGTATGTGGAAAAGCCAAAATGGGCTTCCATGCAGAAACAGCGATCCTTCCAGGATCCCACAATAAGGAAAAGGAAGAGAACTTTGCTCTCT
This sequence comes from Spilogale gracilis, assembly GCA_004023965.1. Taxonomy (NCBI): domain Eukaryota; kingdom Metazoa; phylum Chordata; class Mammalia; order Carnivora; family Mephitidae; genus Spilogale; species Spilogale gracilis. The sequence goes on from PITA01020311.1 coordinate 27,757, forward strand.
TGCCATAAGAAGATGAATACAAGTATGAAAAGATAAATTAATAAAGAGACAGGCAAGGAAATATCTGGGGCAGTGTGAAACAGAGAGGAGAGCATGGACTTGGAGCCCGACCTCGGCTAACTAGCTGTGACCGTGGACTGCTGCATTAACATTCCTGAATCCGTTTCCTCCCTTGTAAAGTGGAAATTCCGCCTGATGGGACCATCTGTCAAGATTGAAAGGGAAGAACACGGGTCGAGAATCTCAACAAGTGTCAGTTCCCTTTGAATCTTTGTTTCTTCTCCATATATATTCATAAAAATTGGTTTAGTAAACCACCGAGGATACTGGTAAATCTAGAAACAGAAGATGAGAACACTTTATGCAAACCGGAGAAATGTGTGATTTTTCTAAGATATTTTCAGAACAGAAAATTCTTCTGTCAGAGGTAATCAGTAGATTTATTAACAATCGTGAGTCTGATTGAGGAAAAAAGCAGATATTCACAATCCCAAATATTTAATGCTGTTTTTTTAAAAGATTTTAGTTATTTATTTTTCAGAGATAGGGATCAAGACAGCAAGCACAAGCAGGGAGAAGAGCAGGCAGAGAGAGAAGCAGGCGACCTGCCAGGCAAGGAGCCCAATGTGGGACTCAATCCCAGCACCCTGGGATCATGACCTGAGCTGAAAGCACATGCGTTATTAACTGACTGAGCCACCCAGACATCCCTATTTAATACGGTTTTTTACATTTGAGAAACGGTATACTATTTATTTTCTAGCAACGTAGTCAACAGTTTTTAAGAACCCCTGCCCCCACTGCATTTTGTATACATTTGACTTCTTAATTTTTTGAAAGTCTTTGATATGCAAAGAAATCAAGACTCCTAAATGTAAGCTAGCGGCTTACACATAACTGAAGATGCAGTTCCATGGAGGCAGCCTCTCCCTACAATAGGCAAAAATCCTTATGGATGTCTGCTGGGTCTTTGCATGCATTATTGTTCGAGCTGCTTTGATCAGCTGGTAGATCTGGGAGATGATTGTCATAACAGAGAATGCAGCTGGACATTGCACGGCACAAACTGAGAGGGGCTGAGGTGTGCTCACAGCAGGCACAAGGGAGGATGGATATAGCTGCAGATGGTCTCCCCTGCAGCAGGTGGGAGCTGGTGTCAGAAGGGCAGGGTCATGGGCAGCAGGTAGAACCAGTAGTACCAGTGAGGTCCACCGCGAGATGATGAGATGGGTTAGCCATTAGGGAGAGTATGCTGATCAGATAGCAGGAAATATAAGAACTAACGTTTATTAAGAGTTGACTCCAAGCCCTTGGGCATGGTACAAAGAACTTTATTTATGTTACCTTATTTAATCTTCTTTGACACTCTGCAAAGTCAGTATTTTGGCACCCTCATTTCACCAAGGAAGGAAGTGAGTGTCAGCATAAGTAACTGGCTCAAAGTGCCATGATTTGTAAGTGATGTCTTTGGGATTTGAACCAGCATTGGACTGGAGCGATAAAGACTTACTTGCTCTGCCTTGTGCTTCTACAGGTGGGATCCCATCCAGGGAGGCAGGCAGTAAGCCAATCTGGGAAATCTGATGAGAAGGTCATTGCCTGAGTTCAGGGGCTGGACTTCAGCCCCAGGAAGGAAGCTGCCAAAAAGAATGCCGTGTCCTTGTGTTAGACGTGCGTGGTCCTAAGAGCTAACAAAATGGACACATAGGCATTATTATCAGACCTGTCTCACGAGGTTTCACCCACGATCATACCAGGAGTAAATGTGCTCAACTCCACTTTGGATGGTGAGTAATCCTGGGTGAGAGCCCAGAGGCTTAGCTGTAAGGACAGGCGCTACTGAGGACTGAAGAGCACAGAGCTGTAGACGTCAACACGGAAGGGTCAAGTAAGGTGAATAGAGAGAAGGCTCTTGTCACTACCAGCATTGAAAAGGTGCTCCTAGTCTGTTTCCTGAGCAGATATTGGCTCTGAACCATACTGGACAAAAAGGAGACAATATAAATTTTTCACTATCTCTGGAGCAACTAAAGGGCCCCTCCCCCCAATGATTAGAGAAATAACTAACAATTAACATTACAGTGTACAAAGCATTTTTATAGACATCATTTCATCAGGTTCTTACAGTGACTATAGATGGAAGTCATATCTCACTTGAGCTTGAATTTGTGTTAAGTCAGCACAAAAGGTGAAAATCAGATACCATCAAAATTTCCCTTGAAACTTCCTTAAATTATGGAGTACAGTGTGTGTGGTTTTCTATATATTATACTATGTCTATGTACAACACGGCCAATATTCCTTTTAGTGTTGAAATATATAAATAGATTTTATTTAGTGGCTATTTTTTTAAATGATGCATTTTTTAAAAGACTTTATTTATTTGACGGAGAGAGAGATCACAAGTAGGCAGAGAAGCAGGCAGAGAGAGAGGAGGAAGCAGGGTCCCTGCTGAGCAGAGAGCCAGACGTGGGCCTCAATCCCAGGACCCTGAGATCATGACCTGAGCCGAAGGCAGAAGCTTTAAGCCACTGAGCCACCCAGGTGCCCTATTTAGTGGCTATTTATATGAACTCATGTGTGTATGTGTATGTTATAGTGGTTGGGTCATTTGCATTTGGGTTTTTTTTTTTTTGGTCTGAGTATGTCGATGCTTTCCCAAATATTGAATATATAAATAATAGGACTCCACTGTTTTGTTATTCCCATTTTGCAGCTAGAAAAACTGATGACAATAAACCTATGCGTGATAAATCTTTAAACAAAAGTTATGCTTTACAAATCTCAGATGGGGTCCACTGCATCACATGGTTATCCCAGAATGACCATCACACCTGAAGGACAATACATTCATCAGCAAATAGAATTGCAGGGATACCAAGAACCGCCCCCCCCCCCCGATGATTTCACATCCTGGCCATAGTGACATAGCAATGGCCTGGGATTTAAGACCCAGCACACTGTAAGAGGGCTATTACAAGTCATTAGTACATTGAATTCTAGCTGTACAGATGAGTTGAACAATTGAATGTGATCCCAGAACCCTGTTCTTGATGTCTGCCTTCACTGAAACAGAATAGATTTTTCTGTTTTCTGATGTGTGCATGTGACTAGAAGACATTCAGGCCCTGAGGTTCCTGGAACCCGACATTTTTGGCAGGATGATTTAATTATTGGTTTTGATTGCTAACTTACTTTTTAAAAAATCTGTTTGAAAGTTTATGGCCCTTTTCTGACCCATCGTAAAGATTTTATTATTTCTAATAAATGTCTTATAAATTAGTTCAAATTGCCTAAGCAGCAGTATTTGAAGAGTATCCTTCACTCTTCTTCGTCGTCATAATTCCAACACTATGGCCAATAAATCTCTCCCCAGACCCTTAGCCTGATGCATCAATCTGCCTGTGATATCTGCCATTCTTTGCCTTTTTCTTGTTTGTGTTTATTTTAACATCTCCAGAATGTTGTTTTCTTTTCTTATTGGTTAAAAAAAGATGATGAAAGAGAATGACGTTAGCAAGAATGGTGCAATGAGGATTTCAGATAATCTTGTCCCCATAAAAGACATGAAAACAATCAAAAATTGTGAAAATAAACCTTCTAAGAACTTGAAATTACTCAAAGACTTGTAATATTGGGAGTGTTTATTTATTACATAAATCAGTGGAATAGAATTGAGAGTTCAGAAATAAATCCTTATATCTATGCTCAGTTGATTTTCAGCAGAGATGCCAGAACAATTTAATGGGAAAACATGAACTCAAAATAGATCAAAGTCCTAAATATAATAGCTAAAAGTATAAAACTCTTTGAAGAAAACATAGCTGTAAACCTTTATGACCTCAAATTAGACAATGGTTTCTTAGCTATGATATCAAAAGCATACACAACCAAAACAAAAATAGGAAATTGGACTTTATCAAAATTAAAAACTTCTGTTCTTCAAAAAATACCAGCAAGAAAGTTAAAAGACAACCCACAGAATGGAGAAAAAATACTTGCAAATCATGTATCTGATAAGCTCTAGAATATATAATCTCTTATGATTCAACAATAGAGAAAGAAGTAACCCAATTTTTTTAAATGAGCAAAGGACTTCAATAGACATTTCTTCAAAGATAATATACTGGGGTGTCTGGGTGGCTCAGCCAGTTAAGCATCTGACTGTTGATTTCAGCTCAGGTCATGATCTCAGGGTTGCAAGATAGAGCCCTGAATCAGGCTCTGTGCTGGACATGCAACCTGCTCAAGATTCTCTCTCTCCCTTCCCCTGCCCCACTGCTCTAGACAAACAAACAAATAAACAATGCAGATAATGTGCAAATGGCCAATAAGCACATGAAAGAAGGCACTATGTCATTCATCATTAGAGAAATGCAGATCAAAAGCACAATTAGGTACCACTTCATGTCTACCAGGATGGCAAAAATAACAAAAGATGTACAGTGACAAGCGTTGATGAACATGTGGAGACACTGGAACTCTCATGCATCCCTAGTGGACATGTAAATGGTGTTGCCATTTTAGAAAACAGCTTGGCAGCTCCTTACAAAGTTAACCATAGAATTATCGTTGACCTAATCGTTCCATTCCTCCATGTGTACCTAGGAGAATTGAAACTTATGTTACATGAAAACTTGTACACAAATGTTCATAGTTGTGTTATTCATAATAACCAACAGGTAGAAAAATACCCACATGTCCATGAACTGATCAGTGGTAAAATAGCAGTATATCCATATACCCATAAAGTGGAATATTATTCTGCCTCAAAAAAGAACGAAATTTTAATACATGCTACAATGTGGTGAACTTCGAAAACATGCTAAGTGAAATAAGCTAGTCACAAAAGGCCACATGTTATATGGTTCCATTCATTTTAAATTTCCAGAAAGGGTAAATAGATGGAAAATAAAATCTGTGGTTCCCAGAGGCTAGCAGGAGGGGAAAAATTGGTATGGGATTTCTTTTTTGGGTAATGATTCTGGATATAGAACGGTGATGGTTGCAGAACCTCATAAGTATACTAAAAACCACTATTAAAAGGGTGAATATTATTGTGCATAAATCATGTTCAAGATTAATTTCCAGATGTCAATTCAGATAGAATAAACAAAACATATCGCTTCTCAGTCCTTTGGCTAAGATTGTGTTTAATACAAATGAAATACTTCCCACACAAAGGAGACCTCATTGACTCTATGCAAAATGATTCTTTTTACTAAAGTGAGAAGAAACAACTCACCAAAAACACTCTCCATTTGTTCTATACTAGTGATTTAATTAGTGAGAGTCCAGGAAGGGCGCCTTCCCTGATACCAATATCTTCCTTTTTTCTTTCTTCATTTTCTAAATCTTCTTCAAAATTTACCACGTGCCTTCTAGTTCATTTTAACTCTAACTTGACCACAACTAGTTTTATTTAACTGTTTATAACACTGAAGGCACAAAGAAGAATACAGCAAATAGATTCATTGCAAGTACTAACTCAAATTGATGGGTAACTGGCTATGTGGAACACTGTTTAGAAGGATTCTGAGGCTCTATTCAGGCAAGGCAGAAAAAGAGTAGTAATTAAGAAAATCTGTCTTGGGGTTTGCAGTGTTAGTAGAGGTGGGCAGCACTGGAGCTCATTCTTTTCTGGGAAATGTATTATTCTGCTGAGTGGATGCAAAATCAGTTAGGTAGATAAATCTGGATGCTTTGTAATGTAGCTAATAAGCGACCTCACACAGCAGGACCTGAAAAGAAGTTTGAGGTCTGTAGTTTACATGCAAAATCCCAATATTTTGAAATAGGCAACACTTCTGGCTGAGCTATCAGGATTTCTTAATTAATAGCACTTTCACACTATTTACTATAAAGATATTTTAAATAATACCTTTTGATAGTATGTGCTCTCAAAAGTTCTTAATATGAGAGCATTAGCCTAGGCTTATAATAAAATCTGATATAATGAGAGATAATGTCAGGAGAGATTGTTTTTTAAGTTTTTTTTTAAGTAGCCAGCTCTTCTTTGATAGATAGGTGTTGAAAGGGGGCTCCTGGGTGACTCAGTCAGTTAAGCATCTGACTCTTGATTTGGGCTCAGGTCATGAGCTCAGGGCCGTGAGATAGAGCCTTGCGTTGGGCTCCACACTCAGCGGAAGTCTATCTGAGATTCCCTCTCGCTCCCTCTTTCCAAAATAAATAAATAAATCTTTTTTTCAAGGTGTCTAACTAATGAGTCCTTTGGCAGATATTGTAAATCTTTGCCTCTCAAATATGGTCCCCAGACCAGCGCATCAGCATGCCCTGGAACGTCTCAGAAATGCAATCTCTTAGAATTGCAGCATCAACCCAGACCTGCATGATGGCAACCCAAGGATGGGCCCAGAAATCTGTTTGAATAGGCCCCCCAGGTGACTCTGGGCTCAAGTTTGAGAGCCACTTCTGTGAGTTGTTTCCTTTCAGAACTGGGAAAGGCAGTAGGGAGTGGGAGAAATGAGCCTGTAGGCAGCAGGGTTGGCACAGGATGGGAAACTCCAGCAGACACAGCGAAGACTTTGTTTCTTTCCTCTGATTACCCGATGTGCCAACTCTCTATCTCCCCAGAAAAGATTTAAAGTGCTTGCAGGAGCTCCCCTCATCCCCATGCCCACTGCACTACCAGCCTGCTTGGAGTCCCTTCTGTGGGGACAGTAGCGGAGAGCAGAAATGAGGATAGCACTTTTTTTTACATTCCCCCATGTCATGGGGAAGCTGCCATTTTTGTCTAAAAAGGAGTTGTCCTCAAGAGCTCTGGCCTAGCACTTCCAAACCCAGTAGGTCCCACAGCTAGTAAACGCATGTGGAATGCTTAGAGCAGCACCTGCTGCATGGCGAGAGTTCTCTCTGTGCAGGAAGTGAAGGTGTTACCGCTGAGGACAGCAAGGACCAGATTGCCCCACACGGGTGCCTGGCTTGGCATCTGGAAGCATTTGCTCTTCGTACTGGGTGGATGGTCACTATGTTGAAAGACTGCCCACTGGAAACAGATGTGGATCTCAAAACCCTCTGCAGGCCAGTGAGGCTCCTGAAGACAGCACCCTAACTGTGAGGTTGGCCATCGGCTGAGCTTCTGCTGGCCCATCAGTACTCACCACAAAGCCCAGGGACCTGTATGGGGTTGGCGTTTGGGGCAATGAGCATGGGGGGAAGGGATCAGGCAAAGCAAGGAGGAATTGCAGAGCCTTTCTAGTGAGAGCTCAGTGTTGGGGAGCCTAAAATGCCAAGGGGTGGAGGGCTGGTTCCAGGACGGAAGGCAGCAGGTGAGATGCTGGCCGTGAATGTGGGCACCTCTGAGCATGCAGAAGAGTGCAGGTCTCACAGGCAGTGGGTCCCCAGAACAGGAGGATCAGGTCACAGCTAGAGGAAGTCACTGGCCAGAGTCAAATTCAGAAGGCTTAGGTTACAGTTCTTGCTTCCAATCTGTTTTCTTCTGTCCTCCATGTTTTTGC
>PITA01020312.1:0-35205 GCA_004023965.1 Spilogale gracilis
ATCAGTGAATGCTGGCTATTGAAACAGACAAATCCACAAATGTCAGTGAGTAGCCAATGGAGGTTTATCTCTTTCTCAAGCTAAGTTTGATATGATGCAAATTGGCTAGTCTTCCTCCATCCAAGGTAGGGCCAGGCCTAGGCATGACTTAGATTATGTTTACCAGTGTCCCATTGGCCAGAGCTCGGGTCTGTGGCCTCAGGCGCACCCCAAAGGAGGCTGACAAATGTTAAGCACCACAGAGATGCCAGGGTGCACTGATCATTTCTGCCATGGATTTTAAAAATGAAGTTATAATAAATGAGAAGTTAGACTTGATGATTTTTAAGATTTCTTCCATCTGGAAGACCTTGGCGATCTTGATATAAAATAGTACAGCTTGGCTCCATTTGAAGGAAAATAGGCAGGGTGGATTAATTGTAATTCTTTTGATTAGAACCTGTATTTAGAATTGTTTCTAAAATGAGATGATTCTGCTGTGAGGTGTGTTTATCCCGTTATTTTAACTCAGTATGCGGCAGATCCTTTAGGTAAACCGAACTTGGCTCAAGGGTAGGACTGCATCTCCAATGGCAAAAAACCTTTCCTGTTTGCCAAATATTGCTGTAAATAGTATTAAATCATACTAATTAGAATTTCTGGAAATTCCAGTGATTTAGCCCCACAAGACTGAAGAAACCCTTTTAACATGCTGGCTTCCCTAGTGGCCTTTCCCCGACAGCTGTGTGAACTCTGTGTTCTATAAGCCTACTCGCTGGCTCGGTCCCCTAATTTCCAGGGAAGCCTCACCAGGTGTCTCCCATCTGTTCTGTATCTCTTTACTCTCACTCCTTTTTACTATTTTGTAAAAATGGAACCTTCCCAGCTAGCCTTTGGGTCTGGTGGCCTCTCCTTTCTTGGACGGCTTTCTTTAATTACATTGTGTTGATCCCTACAAACTGACCTTCTTTCTTTTGCTCCCTAGCAGTTTTCTCCCTTTGGACTGTGTATCTGCTCAACTCTCCTTTGTCTGAATCAAACAAAAACAAAATGAGAAGCAATGGCGTGGAGGGTGTATTCTTTCCTGTATTTACTCTAAGGGAATACCATGTCATCTAATGAAATAAATCCTTGAACCTTCAGGGTGTCTTGGTGGTCACCCCACATTATTGATCCTTGGGGTTCTTCCACTCTTGATACTGCTTCTGCTGCCGCCACTGTGCTGGCCATCCTCCTGCCCCCCCCCCCCCCCCCCCCCCCCGTGTTGCCCAAACCCGTTTATATTCTCATACCCAAATCAGGACTTTACAAAGACTTTAAATGTGGGGAAGAATAAAGGGATTTTTTTAAAAAAATATTTTATTTATTTGACAGAGAGAAACACAGCCAGAAAGGGAACACAAGCAGGGGGAGTGAGGGAGGGAGAAGCAGGCTTCCCAACGAGCAGGGAGCCGGATGTGGGACTCCATCCCGGGTCTCTGGGATCAGGACCTGAGCCGAAGGCAGTCGTTTAATCAACTGAGCCACCCAGGTGCCCAGAATGAAGGGATTTAATACTGAGTAGAAGAACTAGTAGCAGCCTGAGGTCAGTGATCTCTAGTCCCAAAGGGTTTTCACAACTTTGCAGGCACTCACTGGATTCTTAATCCTTGTTCCTCACTGTGTCCCATGTGAAGAACCCTTTCTTCACTACTCACCCCTCAGGAGCTCCTTTCAATATCTCTTTCTGGTCCAGGCAGAGAAGGATTTCTACTCTGCAGACACTCAAGGGTTGCCCCCCTCCCCCCCCAAATTCAGGGTCTGGCCTAAAAGATTCTTTCTCCTGAGATTCCTGTCAAAAAGATGAACTTCAGCCAAGTCCAGGGATGTGAACTGTGCTTACAGACTTTATCGCCAGCATTTATACCCGAATCACAGCAATGATGCCATGAGAGCATTGTCTGAACTTCCTCAAGTATCATTACCTGGTTCATTCACGAATTCATTTATTTAATTAAACAGCAAACTAGGTTGAATGAGCACACCATTCCAGGAGCAAACATCCCTGGAGTACCTCTTCCATGCTGGGAACTGCTATTAGTGCTGAGGTTACAGCAGTGAGCCACCTGGCAAGGTCGCTGGGCTACTGGAGCCTATTGATGCTGGCGGGGCTGGTGGCGCTGGTGGGCTCCCTTTAGCCCTCCACTGTCACGGGCCTCAAGAAGGAAGGACACTCACCCCGCCTCCACTAGCTGATCCCCGCACAGCCCCCGGATTCTGATGTTCCTTCATCATTATACTAAATCCTGTCTCTCAAAAGGCAGCTGTGTTTTTAAATTAAAATCCAATCAGCTTTTCTTAATCCTAAGGCATTTTGGACTATGGCCCACCCACTCCCTCTTTCTTGAAGGTTGCCTCTTCTTTTCTCTTCTCTTTCTGCCTCTCTCTTGCCAGATCCTTATTTTGCTCTTGAATACCTGCCTCCCCCCCGCCCATCCCCCGTGTGGTAGAGGTGCTGGTATGGGCCTTGGTCTTCCTCACTTCTCTCTTTTCTGTACTTTTCTCTCTCTATTCCCAGAACTACTTTTCCCCCACCCCCAGATCTATAGAGTCAACCTCTCTTACAAACTCACATTAATGTTTCTCTACCTTGTAGGCATCTCTACCTGGGTTTATTTTGGGCACTTGAAATCTAATATTTCCCAAACCAAAGCCATTTCCCTTCTAGCACTAGCTTCTTCCTTTCTTAACTTTGGTTCATTGACTCCTTTCTGAAACGTACCCATTTTTGCTAATGTGCCTGTTCCATAGACGCATTTATGCATTTGTTGTGCATGGTGTGTATGGATGGGCTGTTTGTGGGCGTGGCTGTGTCCGGCAGTGTTGGAGAGTGAGGGACCAGGGTAAAGAACGGGTCATGTCTCAAACCAATCAGTTGGGTAAAAAGAGGGCTTGAGAAGGCACCTGGCTGTGCTTGTTTGTTCACTCTTGTGGCCTGACTTTGAGGGACCCATCTAGGAGGGTGCCCCAGCAGCGGACATTAGACATGGCATCTACCTCAGGGAAGAGCCTGAGGGATGGAATGACCTGATTCCTGCTGGGCTCCATGGACCCGAAAGGACTAAAATGTACCTTGTTTCTGATTCATTATATCTTTCAGGGTTATTTCTTTTTCTAATATCTCCTAGCTATTAGTAAAGTCGTACTCAGTGTGTTGGTTTTGTCTCAACTCTACTATGGAGGTAAAAGTGGAGAACCCCAAACTCCTGTGGTGGCAGTATGATTCAGTCAAAGTGTCTGGGAGCAAGCAGCCACTCCCCTGAAGGCTGAGTGGTGATGAAAGCAGCAGTCTGCAAGGGAAGCTGAGGTAACATAGCTCTTATCTTGGTGGGAGGCCCCTTCTCTCCAAGGCATCTCCTAGTCCCTTTGGGAGTAACAGACTTTATTAAGGAAGATGATGTTTCCTAAATTCTTGGTGTCATCTCTGATTCCTCTGCACATTTGACCACAGGAATTGACCCATTTTATGGGTGTCAGTATTTCTTATACCGATCTCTTCATTTATACCCATTGCCCTCACCCTGGTTCTGTCCATCATCACTTCTTGTCTTGTGTTGCCTCTTCTTCAAACTGGACACCATAGCCATATCTTAAATACCTCCTCCTCCCTCTAAATGTGTTCTCATCTGTCCCACTCTTTTTCTTTTTTTCCTTTCCCAAATATTTATTTGTTTAATTTCGAGAGACAGAGAGCATGTGTGCATGCGAGGGGACTTCTCACTGAGTGAGGAGCCCGATGTGGGGCTCGATCTCTAGACCCTGTGATCACAACCAGAGCTGATATCAAGAGTCAGACACTTAACCTAGAGAGTCAACCAGGCACCCCTGTCCCATTCTTTTCTTAATGCTCTTTGTAGTGCTACAGTTGTTTACTTGTATTGGTAAAACAGTGGATTGTAAGTAGCTTGTGGGGCTGCAGTTTAACCGTATTTGAGTCCTCTGTGATTCTTGATGTGCTCCATCTAATACGATTGAAGACTGGTAACTTTGTTGGATTGTATTGAAGAGCTACAGGGTGAAAACAAAAGCTAAGTAAGAGTTACAACCAATCAGAGTTTTTACCTTTTAATTTTTCACATTTCATCTGAGTGTGTATTTTATTTGAAAGTCTATTTCCTCTGTGTAGTTTATCACTGATGCTATGTAATTTTGTGGTCTGAATTGCATTGTTTGTCTCTCACTTGATTACTAACATACCCTTATTATTGACCTTTGGGCAGGCTTCCTTACTTACATAGAGTATACCAGCTTTGATGGTCAATGATTGTCCTCTTCTAGTTCTTTTATTTATTTTATTTTTTTCTTTTCTGGCTCTTTCAAGTGAACTGTATGTACACATGCACTGAAAGCATGTGAGATTTCCACAGCAGTCATTTGCTCCTGTCTCCAGGATATTTCTAGATTACCTGCCAACTGTCATCTTCCCTGATTATCCAACTCCTGCTGGCCTTAGCCCTTAGTTCCCAGCATGCGCTGTATACTCCTCTGGCTTTGCTTTAGTGACCTGTTCTAAGCACCTGAGAGCAACTGTAGGATTCCCTCTCAGACTTCATTTCGATATTTCTCTTTTTCCTTTCCTCACACAACTGCTATCCAAGACCCATCAGTTGGCTTTACTTCTTTTTCCCTTTTCCTGCTTGGGAAAGGTGATCAGGTAATATGTTTGGATGTGTTACAGGAAGGGTATTGCCTAGAATCTGTGGGATGTATCTTTAGTTACAGTCAATATATAACTCACCAGGAAATTGTCTAGTTCTTGGTTCTGTAATTAAAGATAACTGACACTACATGATAGAGTGTCCATAGCTTTGAAGATTAAAATTAGGTTGCATTCAGTGATGAAAAACAGACAGACTCTGGGGCTAGAGTGCCCGAGTTTGAATCTCATTTCTGCTACTTACTAGCAGTGTGATTTTGGCACTGTACCTTAGATTCCTCCCCTGGAAAATATAGGTAACAGTAGTGTCAACTTGGTAGAGTTTTTGGGTAGCTGATGAATTAATACATGTTTGCTTAGAACCGTGCTTGACTCATAGAAAGTACTCAAGACATATTATATATTATTAGATGTTAGTACATAAGACTTCTGGAAATGTTGAGGGAAACTTTTGCCTGATGTAACAATCAGTCATTGAAAATGACATTTCAAATTAAGATTCTCTTGCACTGAAAGATGGAAGGGGAGCAGACATACATTTAAATTGTGCCCGGTTTTAGCTGCATGTAATGTCTCTGGCAGTGAAAGCAGAGACCTGTTTTACTTCATATGGACCCTTGTAACATCTCACAGGCTAGGAATCCCACCTGTCTTAAGGAAGGTTCAGGTGACCTTTCAATAGCAAGTCTCCCGATCCCACCCCTTGGAAAGCCCCGTGAAGGTCTTAGGGAGACTAGACACTGTGGTATAAGCAGTGGTCAAGCCCTCTTCTTGGTGGATAGTCATTCCTCACCGGTCCTCCTCAGGGGGGCGCCTCACCTCAGGGGTGCTCCCCACCACACTGAGACTCAGCCCCAGACTCTGACCACTCTCAGCCGTGCAGGGCACGATTCTCTTTTTTGAGTGTCTTAGTGTCTTTTGTTCTGTTGATCAGGTATTACTCTTTTGAGTCTTTTATTGTAAAAGTGTGGAATAAGGCAGCACTGGGCTTGGAGTCAGAATACCTTGGTTCCAACTCTGCACCACCAGCTCTGACTAACTTTTCTGGCAAGTTCCTCATCCATGAAATGTGTATTAGTCAAAAATAAAATGTGTTTCTATAATATGAGGAATTGACTGACACAATTAAAAGACAGAGAAATCCCATAATCCTGTCATCTGCCGTCTGCAAATGGAGGACCCATGAAAACTAGTGTAATTCAGTCCAAGTCTGAAGGCCTGAGAACCAGGAGAGCTGATGGTGTGAGTGCTAGTCAGGAGGGCAGAAGAAGACTGATGTCCCACCTAATACAGTCAGGCCGAGAGGCAACTCATTCCCTCTCCTTCTTTTCGTTCTAGTCAGAGGCCTTCAGTGGATTGGATGATGCCCACATACACTGGGGAGGGTGTTCTGTTTTACTCACTCCCTCAATTCAAATATTGATGTCCAGGGATGCCTGGGTGGCTCAGTCAGTTAAGCATCTGCCTTTGGCTCCGGTCATAATCCCGGAGACCGGGGATCAAACCCCGCATCGGGCTCCATGCTCGGCAGCAAGCCTGCTTCTCCCTCTCTCACTCCCCCTGCTTGTGTTCCCTCTCTAGTTGTGTTTCTCTCTGTCAAATACATAAATAAAATCTTTTTTTTTAGAAAACAGATAGCTGGGGATCTCATGGCCCAGTCAAGCTGACACATTAACCATCACATGCTACTTCATTCTAACAGCACATTATTTTAAGAATTTAAGATAATATATATGATGTGGTAGAGAGTAGGAAGAGTGTAGGAAGAATTAAGGGCCTTTTCAGGTAAAAAGTTTTTTATGCAGTGGACTGGGATGGTGGTTTCACTAGAAATGCACCTTCTAGGGAGTCTGCTGCCCTCTTTTATTTATAGTCTTGTGGAAGTATTTTATTGTAACTAGGCACTTTTCACTGTTGTTGTTGCATTAAAAAAGTGTAATGCATTCCTAAGCATGATCACTTCCAAAAGAGAATTATTTGGAATAAGTTTTGGGGGAAAGATGCTCATTCAGTTGTGATCAGTAAGATTTCTTCTCTCCAAGGATTGAAATCTGACAGTAAACTAATTTTATTGACACCTCGACACCCGACTTATACTAACAAGCCCCTTACCTTCTAAATTATAAATTAAAAGTGAGCAAATATAGAAGTAATTTATACTTTCATAGCCCGTTAGGGAAATTATGCTAGATCGTTTTTAGAAATGCCAGGTTAGGGGCGCCTGGGTGGCTCAGTTGGTTAAGCAACTGCTGACTCAGGTCATGATCCCGGAGACCTGGGATCGAGCCCCACATCGGGCTCCCTGCTCGGCGGGAAGCCTGCTTCTCCCTCTCTCACTCCCCCTGCTTGTGTTTCCTCTCTGGCTGTGTTTCTCTCTATCAAATAAATAAAATCTTAAAAAAAAAAAAAAGAAAGAAAAATAGAAATACCGGGTTACTTCTTGAAATCTTAGTGAATTAAAATCTTCATTTTAAAGGACTTTGTGCTTTATGGCCAGATGGTTATTATAACATATATCAATTTTAATTAAAACACTATTTAGGATTGCATAGCCCAAGTGACAATAGTATACATTGCGATAAGCACAGAGTGTTTTGTTCCTATAGTGAAGACATGGGAGGAGATAGCTCATAAAGGACTTGCAGTGTTTACCTAGAGTTTAACCTTTGTTATGGAAGCAAACAGGAGAGATGGGAGGTTTTTGAGGAGAGATTGACATGAAAATCAAGAAAAGTTGTAGGAAGCACTGTCTGGGCTTAGTAGCAAGGAAACAGGGAAACCAGGTAGAAGAGTCCTGACACCTTGTCATAATCCCCGTTCAGGTGGACTTAGAGGCATTATAAAGGAAGAATTGGTACAACTTGAACAAGATGTGAGGGGAAATGTGCTGGAGGAAACCAAAGATGGTGCCGTATTTTCAGTCTGCTTAGTGGGAAGAATAGGAAAAGCTAGAAGTGAGAGTTTTGGGGGAAAGATGCTCATTCAGTTGAGTGTTTGGCTTGTTGAGTATGAACTAATGGCCAGTAATCCAGGAAAAGATATCTTGATGGCTACTTAGATATTCAGAACCAAGTGCAGGCAAGAGCCTGAGGTTGGAGGAAGAATCTTGGAGGGCATGCACGTGGAGGTGAGAATCAAAGCTATGGAAGTGGAAGCAGGGAGACTGAGAGAGGAATCAGTGGCTCAGGATGTTGGTTGGTGCAGGGGTCTCGCCACTCACCTGCAGTGGGAGGGCAGGTCTCTGGGCGGCTGCTTCTGCTGCTGTTTTGTTGGCTTGGTCTCCTCAACCTAGTGGACCAGAGCCCAGATAGATGGCTGGCAGGCAGCTTCTCCTGTCTTCTGTGCCTCTCAATGCTCAGCATCCCTCTCCACACTCCCAGGCGCTAAGTAAGGTGCATGCTCTGGCTCTGCTCTTCTCTCTAAGCTTCCATTTTTCTTTCCTACAGAACTCTTCATCAGTCCCTCATATGTATTTTATTTTTTATTTTATTTATTTATTTTTTAAAGATTTTATTTATTTATTTGACAGAGAGAAACACATCTAGAGAGGGAACACAAGCAGGGGGAGTGAGAGAGGGAGAAGCAGGCTTCCCGCTGAGCAGGGATCCCGATGCGGGGCTCGATCCTGGGACTCCGGGATCATGACCTGAGCCGAAGGCAGTCACTTAACCAACTGAGCCACCCAGGCGCCCAGTATTTTATTTTTTTAAAGATAATTTATTTATTTATTTGACACAGAGATAGAGAGAGGAAGCAGAGGGAGAGGGAGAAGCAGGCTCCCCTCTGAGCAGGGAACCCAGTGAGGGGCTTAATACCAGGACCCTGGGATCATGACCTGAGCTGATGTGTAACTGACCGAACCACCCATAAGCCCCACTCCATATGCATTTTAGCCATGTGTCTCCATTATAACTCTTGCCATTCAGCCAAACTGGTCTCATATTTTCCCATTTGACCCAAAATGGATTTTGCCCAAATTGATTTTGTGCTTACTTTGACTCCAAGAGCCCTATCTCATAACCAGATTCTGTTAACCTGGAGTCATCTAGCATTGCTCCTCTCAGCTGTGTTTTCCAGTCTCTGCTCAGAGCCTCCTGGCATTTCAGCTCTCTCAGTCTTTGATTTAATTTATATTTACTTTTCGAGCCCAGATTTCCTTCGAGGCCCCTTATTCTTCCTTTTCTTTCTTCAGCTATCAGCTCCCTTCTTGCTTTAGTGCGTCCTCTGTTGAACTAGAATCTTTAGATGCTCCCTACCATCTCTTGCTCTTCCGTATCTGTGTCCATACTACTGATGGTGGATCAGCCCAGCTCTATGCTCTCCCCCCACACTTGTACCGTGGAACACTGCTGGGATAATCCTGGGGGACGGTTGGTTCCACTGTAAGTGTGTGTATCAGCTGGGCCCTCAGAACTGCTGGGCAATCTTATCTTCACCTTGGCATCCCTCCCACAGCTTCACTCTCTTCCAACATCATGTCATGCTCCCTTTTTTCTTACAGGTAATCATGCCTCCTACTCAGTAGAATCCAGAAGCTGAAAACCTGCTTGCGTTTTGCCTCCCATGATCAGACTTTCCTGTCTCTGCACTACCTAGTCCTTGGGGTGAGAACCCCATCCATGGCTTTTCCACACTTCACCTCCTCCATCTTTTCTGACATTGCTTCTCAGTTATTCTTTCTCCTCTTTTATCCCTGCCTCTCTCCTCTGTCCTTCTCTTTAGCATGTACTGTACTTCTCTTGTTGGCCATCTGTGGGCATGCTGCCCTTGTTTGTTCAACTTCCCTCCTCAGGACCCTGTAATGATTCACTCTGCCCTCTGTTGGCCCATCTCTTTTCGGACCTAGCCGTATGTTAAGAGCCCTTTCTCACTTGAAGGAGGGTTCTGGAAAATTCTGCTACTGTCCTCTTTAGGGTCTGGTGTCCCTTGATGATGGATTCAACGCCTCTAGACTTAAAGTGGTCTTCTGCAGCATCTTCAGGTATAATGAAGTTGTGAAAAAAGTGTAGCTCTGAGTGTGGGGAGGCATTTTAGCTCTCATTATTTCCAGGAGTCCCTGCATTGAACAGAGGAGGAGTGATCTAGTGGAGAAAAGTGTATACTTTGGAGCCAGGCAGAACTGGGTTACAATTTTAGCTCTGTCCCTCAGTAGCTTGACTTGGAGCAAATTGCCAAAGCTTTGGGAGACTCAGTTTCTCATTCATAAAATAGGGATGATAGGAGAATCTACCTTATAAGGCAATTGTGGGGATTGAATTAGGTGATGAATATTCAGTGGGTAGAGCAGTGCTAGCACATAGTAAACTCCCAGGAAAGGTTACTATGTGTACCTTCACTTGTGTTTGGTTAAACTGAGAAGCTCAAGGAGAGTGGAAGAAACAAATGTCAGTCTTTCATTTGAAAAATCCCAATGACTAGTCATGTTAAATGGCTAGAAATATGGTCCTGAACCTCAAATGACATTCTAGGAAAGTGTACTGGCTTAATTATTATGTAGAGTTTCAGTCTGAAATTTGGTCTGGGTCTTAGCACAGAGAACCACAGGGACCATGTGAGCCGTGAGGTTACCTTCATCTTCTTGGTTTAAAATAAGATTAGCCTAAATCTCCTGTTCCTGACAGTCTTCCATAGTTCACTTCCGGTCATCCTTGCCAGTCCCAAGGCTTTTACTCTGGACACTTCTCTGGCCTTCCAAGGTCAAAGGCATTTTTTATGAGAAAGGCACCAGTAGGTTTTGTTTCGCTGCACCTGTCTCCTGAGATGTAGGTTATCCCAGTGAAGGGGAAAAGCATTGACTCCCCAATATGGCTGACTTTCATCTTCATTTTTTAATTGATTGTCCTAAGAACTTCTTCTCATTCAAGAGTAGAAGTAGGGGCAAAGGGAGAAAGGAGATGCTTTATGTTTTCTTTCAGTTAAAGAGGAACACTAACATTTGTATCATTTGAATCAAATAATAGTGTTCCTTTAACCAACATTTATCAGTACACACAACTTTAAGCATAGACTGAGTGTAAAACAAAGTCAGTGATTTTGAATAATTTTATTTATTGTAGAAAATTTGCTAACAGAAGAAAAGGACATCAGTTA
The DNA here is from genome assembly GCA_004023965.1 of Spilogale gracilis. Lineage (NCBI taxonomy): Eukaryota > Metazoa > Chordata > Mammalia > Carnivora > Mephitidae > Spilogale > Spilogale gracilis. The sequence continues at coordinate 10,766 of PITA01020312.1, forward strand.
AAAGTTATTTCGATCCCTTCTTTAAGAAAGCCAAAGGACACAAATCATTCCTTTAAAGTTTTTTTGCCCATCAAAATAGGAGACTTATTGTTAAAATATTATTATAATTAAAGAATTAATGTAAAACTTTTCAGTTGTATTTTATTTTAATTTTCATAGAGATTTTATTTATTTGAGAGAGAGAGAGCGCTTGCTCAGGGGTTGGGGGTGGAGGGGCAGAGAGAGTGGGGGAAAAACAGACTCCCTGCTGAGCCAGGGATCCATGAGGCTCAGTCCCAGGACTCTGAGATCATGACTGAGCTGAAGGCAGATGCTTAACTGACTGAGCCCCCAGTTGTATTTTAATGTGTTGTGTGTACCTTGCTATATTAAGATCAAGTAAATTATTTTTTTTGTGCTCACTTTTAGAAATTGAAACTTACATTTTCCATTTTAAATTATGGCAGTAATTTTTAATCATTGCAGTTTTTTGGATGCTATTGTTGGTTTACTTCATAGTAAATCCTCAGACAAGAAAGTACCGTTCACTTGATGCTTTTGTAAAATGTATTCTGGCAAAAAACAAGGAAGACCTATAACATAGCTTTATGTTCACAAGGATAGCAAAGAGAAAAAAAAAAACATAGAAAGAAAAGGAAAAAAGGATAGCAAAGACGAACAAAACAGAACTTGAGGCAATTTCTGATCAGTTTGGTTACTGACAGGTGATCCCAAATTCTGTTCAAGAGACACCTGGAAAAACCCTTCTGTTCAGATTATTCTGAGTGTTCTTTTGTTCTTCATTTAATTTAGCTGCGTAAGAATAACCACTGCTATGGTTATATGTTCAAGAGATTAAAGATTATTTCTAGCCTTACCATAAATGGACTAAAGCACTCTGATTTTTAATGGCTGGCTGGTAAGAAACTTCTGGCGTTGTATATTCCGTTGTATACTCTGGTTGATGTCAGCATTTGGGAGCACGGAGGACGTTATTGTTTATGTAGAGAGTGGCTTGTCTAGTCCTTCAGAGTGTCTGTTCTAAAGGCACTAAATCACTAGGTAAAGAGCATCTAAGCATAGGCACTGTTTACTTTTCTTTGAAGTATAGATTGTTTTAAGTTCGTTGCTGTAAAAAAAAATACAAAGGCTGTTCTGTTGCATTAGGGCATAAACAAGAACACAGCGTTTCAGTGGGGGCAGCTACATTGTTTCCTGGACTCGTCTCACAAGAATTTTAAATGCTTTTTTCCTTGTGCAGAGTCTGATTGGCATGCTTATGTCTATTCCATTTCCATTGCCTCTGTCAGTGGCCAGGGCAAAGAAGAGAGGTGACAGGAAGTTCAATTTGTAAATTAATGCTTGACAGTACTTTAGGTAATTCGCTTAGTTGCATTAGAAATATAGATTCTGTGTATATTACAGCGTACTCCTCCTACCACTAGATGAGTTTGATAAGTTTATCTTGAGGCTTGAATCTTTGTACAGTTTAAAGGAAGGACAGTTTTTGTTTTTTTTTTCTTTTATTTGGAAGATAGTAATACTCAGTTTTGCTCTATCCACAGAGGAGCACAATTGTGCTTTTATTCAAATTCATAATATTTTAAGGATAATTTGCTGTTATTTCTCTAAATACATTTTAATATATTAAGTGCAGTTAGTACTTTCATCTGTAATTTGTGAAGATAACTGTTCTATTTTTTTAATGAAAAAGTTAAGCTTATTCCATGTATAAAGAGGATTCTTTCTAGAAGCTGTTTTCCCTTTAAAGTTTTTTTCTCTGCCTCATTCTTTCTTTTCTGTGTTCTTGAGATTCCAAATATACATATGTTAAACCTTTTGGTCTGAAGCCTTGAGGTGCTGTTCATTCTCTTTTTCAATGATTTTCCTTCTGTTCTTCAGACCAGATGGTTTCTGTTGCTTTATTTTCAAGTTCACTGTCCTCATATCCATTCTGTTAAGTACATCCAACTTTTTAAAAAATTTCATTTAAAAATGTTTTTTTCATTTGTAGAATTTCCATTTTGCTCTTTTATAGTTTCTGTTGCTCTGCAGATATTTACTATCTTTTCATATATTACAAGAGTGTTTTTCTCTATAATAGCTGCCTTAAAGCCATTGTCTGTGAGTTCCAAAATCGAGACCATCCTGGGTTGGGTTCTTTGTTTTTTTCCTCTGGAAAATAGAGTACATTTTCCTAATTATTCATATGCTGAATAATTTTGCATTATATGCTGAACATCGTATATATTATTGTGGAGATTCTAGATTCTGTTTTCTTCTTCTGAATAGTGTTGGTATTTTGGTTTAGCAGGCAATTAACTTGATGGGACTCATACTACAAATCTCACTTCAGTTCTGCTTTTTTCTTAACTGGGTTATTTGCAATTTGCCCCACTCATGTGTAGTTTAGGGTCAGTGAGAGATTTGGTCTGAGTATATGTATATATGTACAGAATTTAGGGCTTACCCGGAAGGCCTTCTCTTCTCTGGGATTTCCCTTTTACTTTCTTCTTCTTCTTCTTTTTTTTAAAATAATTTATTTTATTTTATTTTTTTCAGTGTTCTATGATTCAATGTTTATGTACTACACCCAGTGCTCCATGCAATGTTTGCCTGAATTCTGGGTTAAAGTTCTTCAATTTAGAAAGACTGTGTTTCTTTTGGTAATTTAGTCACCATGCATGATGCCTTGACTGATACCTATCCTTAGGGTAGTAGACCAAAATAATAATAATAATAATGATAATAGTAGTAATAATAAATAAAATAAATTAAACTTTAAAAACGGGAAACCCATTTTACGTCAGTCCACTCTTCCTATTTTTGCCCCCTTGTGAAAATCTGACTACTTTTATTCCGTCCCCAGAATCTTCAGGCATTTTTGTTTGTTTGTTTGTTTGTTTTTTTCCATCTTACTCAGAGTTTATAGTTGTTACATACAAAAGAGTAGGTTTTTTGGAGCATACTGAGTCATAACAGAAGTGTAACTCCTGCTCTTTCCCTAAACTCAAATCTCTATTAATTTCAATGAGATTCAGATGATTAAGACTTGATGGTAAAAGCCTTTTGAAAATAAAGCCTGTAGAATTTTGTTCTATTTATTAGATTACGATTGAGTGGTAGCTAATGTGTCCAACTACAAAGATTTACTGACTCAGTGTTTCATAGATAAATTAACATTAGCAGTAGGAAATGTTAACCGTTTAAATCATTTGAAGGTATTTTAGTTTTACCCAGACTCAACAAAGAATTTCATGTATTTATAATTCTGTAATTGTAATTGAACAAATGATAAACCTTCATGAAAATGCAGTGATGAAATCAACTCCAGGAGTTATCTGATAATATTTCCCACCTATATAGGGAAAATAATTTACAGTGACGCATTTGAGGAAAATCCGTTCTTAGCACGCCTTGTCCAAATGCGAACAACCGGCTAGGATCACTCAGACCAACTTTTTTTATATGCCATACCAGAGAATTTTTTAAATCTATTTTGCCCATATGCCCTCCCACTCTTCCCCTGACAAACATCAGTTTGTTCTCTGTATCTAAAAGTCTGTTTTCTTGTTTGTCTCTTTTTTCCCCTGACAAACATCAGTTTGTTCTCTGTATCTAAAAGTCTGTTTTCTTGTTTGTCTCTGTTTGAGAAACTTTTGTCTAAGTAGAAATTTATTTCCTATGTTTCTCTTTTTGTAAGTCAACGCTCGGAGCCCAAATACCTCACAAGCATCTTTTACCAAGTATCTTGTCCTCTTATCCTGTAGCAGATAGAACTTGACATTTCCTTTGATAAATGCTTTCTTTCAAAATCATCTGTAACACAGATCTGATATTACTCATGCTTTAAAACCTTCAATGACTCTGTACTAGTTCTAAGATCAAGTTCAAAATCCTTGCTTAATCCATTCTGCCTGACTTTCTATCTTGTTCCAAGGCATTCTCCCCAGTTCCTTCATATTTCATGAAGGCACCCTGCTCTTTCTCAACTCAGACCTTTTTTATTGTGTTATGGACTGAATGCTTGTTGTACCTCTGAACCTCCTATGTTGAAACCCTAACCCCCCAGTGTGGTACTTGGAGGTGGGGCCTTTGGGAGGTAACTTAATTTAGATGTGGTCATGATAGTGCCCCCGCCCAATGGGTTTAATGTCATTATAAGAAGAAGACATAACAAAGGAAACCAGCAACAAAATGAAAAGGGCTTACTAAGCAGGAGAAAATATTTGCAAATTGTATATCTGATAAGGGGCTAATACCCAAAATACACAAAAAAACAAAACTCATACAACTCAATAGCAGAGCAATCTGATTAGTTGCAATGAAAATTGGCACAGCCACTATGGAAAACAGTATGGAGATGTCTCAAAAATTAAAAAATGGAACTACTTTGTGATCCAGCAATTCCACTTCTGGGTACTTATCTGAAGAAAACAAAGACATTAACTTGAAAAGATACCTGTCCCTCTCCTCCACCCCCATTGTCTATTAGATATAGTAGCCAAGCTAATGCAAGCAGCATAAATGTCCATCAACACACATGAATGGATAAAGAAATTGTAGTACACATACACAATGGAATATTATTCAGTCATTAAAAACAATGAAATCCTGCCATTTGCAACAATAAGGATGGGCCTCGAAGGCATTATGCTAAGTGAAATAAGTAGAGAAAAACAAATACCATATGATCTCTTTTATATGTGGAATCTAAAAAGCATACAACCCTCCCCCCCCAAAAAAAACAAACAAACAAAAAGCAAACAAAACCAAACAGCTCTTACAGAAAACAGATTGATGGTTGCCAGAGGCAAGGGGTGGGGTTGGGAGAAATGAGTGAACTTTTTTTTTTAGTTTAAATAAATTGAATAATTTATAATTAAAAAAGGGAAATAAAGGCCTGAGCTTGTTCTCCCCACGTGGGAGGAAAGATGGGTGTGTGTAAGTCCAGAAGGGGGTTCTCACCGGGACCAGACAATGCTGGCACTCTATCTCAGCCTTCTAGTTCCAGAACTGGGAGAAGTGGATCTCTCTTTTTTAAGTCAGGTAATCCATGGTATTTTATTCTGGCCGACTGAACTAAGACACTGGTTCTTCTCTTCACTTGAAATATCCTTAGCAACAGGTCTCCCTTCCCCTGCTACACTTACTGGTTCCTTGAAAATATCGTGTCTTTAAGAAGCTTTCCTTGACCATCTAAGCCTCCTACTTGGTCACTGTTAAGTAAGTCCTGTCTTATAAACACCTGTCAATAATATGTATTATGCAATAAACCTCTTTCGTAGCACACCTCCCACAGATAAGCTGTGTGGTACAGGCTCTCCTGCTTATGAGAAGTGTCACGAGATGAATGATAGAAGCCTTATCTGTCTTGCTTACTGCTAAGTGCTTACTAAAATATCCAGCACATAATAACAGTAAGATTTTCTCAATGATAAAGTGGAATGACCTGCATGGTACCCTCCTAGATGAGTGTTGGCTGTTTCAGGAATTGAGCATATCCTACTGTGGTCTTATGACTTTCTGAAAAGCAATGCTGTCATTGAAACATCTACCATAAACATTATAATACAGTAAGACAGTTAATATCCTTTTTATGTTGTAATTTAGTACCATACAATTCTCATTTCATGCAAAAAACATGATCTTTGTCAGAGCCTCTTTTTATGCTCAGAATATGAAGCCATGAATTTTGCATATTTTCAGAAATACTACTGGAGTCTTTGATTCTTGAATGTCTCAAGTTAACAATCTACTGGTTAGTCCTTTAACCTGTCTTTAAAGATATTCTTTGATATATATATATATATATATATGATGTATCAAATATATATCTCATATATATATGATATATCAAATAAATGTATATTATTATACAAAGAAATAGGGAGCTGATTTGGGAATGTAGCAATATTTTAATTTTTTAGCTTATTCTGTCTATTTTCTAACTTGAAAAATAAACAAACCAGTTTGAAACTTAAAAATAAAAGAGCAATTACAGTAGATGTATTTCCTCTTCTTTTTTTTGGAGAAATGCCAATATTGTAAAGTACTTTTCCAAATCCTTTCAAGCAGAATATGAGCTGACTTATTAATAGTTATATGCTCAGTGGGAGAGAGCAAGAGGAAAGAATACAGATAGACTTGAGTCTGTCTGGCTTTACATATTAAAAACTGTGTTCTTCAAACCTCATTGTATTTCATCTGGTAAATGGGATAATAATATGTGCTTTGAAGGGTTATTATTTCAAACTCTAGGGCATAATAAGCACTTAAAAAGTCAGAACTATTTCTTATAAGTGAAGACAAGGGAATTCAACCACCCATTATTCTTAGAATTGTTCTTCTTGGACTGGGAGATTTCTGCATAAAGCAATGCAGGAAATACTGTAAGGATACAAATCCTCTGTCTGCAGGATTAATTTTCCTTATTTATATTGACTTGCTCATCTTGTGCTAACAAATAATGAGATTGGATATGGCCACAAATGATATGTCATAATTCTGAGAAAAACAAATTCAAGATATGGCTGCATTATATGTCGGAAAATGTGGCTAATTTATTCTCTATGATTTTAGCCTATCAACTATACGAACCTATCCTTACTTTTATAGTGTTCTCCAAGAGTTACATTATAGCTTTGATGGGCAGACTTCTACAGTACTGATATGTAAGATCCAGCGCTATTCTTATATATCAAGTGTTCAGTTTATTATTTTTAAAATTTAATTCCAGTATGGCTAATGTACGGTGTTCTGTTAGTTTCACTTGTGCAATATAGTGATTCAACAATTCTTTATATTGCTAGGGCTCATCATGGTAAGTGTACTCTCAATCCCCTTCACCTATTTCATCCATCCCGCCACCCACCTCCTCTCTGGTCATCACCAGTTTGTAGTTAAAAACTTCAGTTTAAATTGTAGTTTTTTTCTTCCTTTTTGATTTTGTTGGGTTTGGTATGTTAAGTTTAGAGTAAATGTGTGAGTTTATAGGAGGAGTTAAGTACATTCATTCTTTTGATATTCATAAGGAGTGGAAAACCAATTTCATTCCCATGCTGAAAAATAATTAAGCCTGGAAATTATGATAATGTGATAGTGATTTTTTTAGAGTATTAGCATATTAATTTCATTATAATTGGAATATCAGAATGTAATGTAAACTACAACTTATTGCTTTTTGTTTCCTTGTTCTACTGAGTTACAACTTAAAGAAAGCTGAAAAAATTTTAATCTAAAAATAGATTCATTTCTTAATGACTATTTTCCCTACAGAAGAAAACATGCCCATAATAAGAGCTCATAATAAACAGTTATTGAATGCTTACTCCATGCCAGGCAGTGCTCTGAGAGATGAGTGTGAATTAGCTTCTTCATTCTCACAACACCCAACATGGAAGGCACTATCATCATCTCTGTCCCATGCATGAGAAAACTCAGAAGTGGAGAGCTTATGTATTTTGTCCAGAGTTCCAGAGCTAGTGAGTGGCAGTGTCAGGTCAAACTCCCAGGAAACTTGGGATTAAGGACTTTGCAGATATAAATTAAGGTTCTTGAGATGAGATCGGAGGGTGGGTCTTAAGTTAATACCTGGTATCATAAGAGAAAAGAGAGGGATGTTTGGCACACAGAGGGAAAGGCCGTGGGAAGCAGAGATCGAGTTTCGCTGCTACACACCAAGGAATTTTGGAGCTACTAGGAGCTAGAAGAAGGAAGGAAGGATGGTTCCCTAGAGCCTTCAGAGGGAACATGGCCCTGTGGATACCTTGATTTCAGACTTCTGGCACTCTTCCAGAGCAGTGAGAGAGTAAGTTCCTGTTTGAAGCTCTTCTTTGGAGGGCCTTTTAAATGGCAGTTCTAGGAAGTATAGTACCCCTTGTGCTTCTTGGGCCCACTTTCTTCTTCTTCTTCTTCTTCTTCTTCTTCTTCTTCTTCTTCTTCTTCTTCTTCTTTTTTTTAATATTTTATTTATTTATTTGACAGAGAGATCACAAGTAGGCAGCGAGGCAGACAGAGAGAGAGGAGGAAGCAGGCTCCATGCCGAGCAGAGAGCCCGATGCAGGCCTCGATCCCAGGACCCTAGGATCATGACCTGAGCCGAGGGCAGAGGCTTTAAACCACTGAGCCATCCAGGAGCCCCCCAGTTGCTTCTTATAATAAATTTATCCCATCTGGAAACTGTTCCTCCAGGCTTTAGATTGGTTTCTTTCACTGGGGACACTTAAGATAGGAACATCAGTGGGAGAAGCCCTAACCCTACTTGCTGCAGCTGGTTTTCTTACTGTAACTCATACTCAGCCCCTCCAGTCTTCTACTGCCTGTTCTAGAAGCACCTCATGCTTAGCGAGTGCCCCTCTTGGTCAAGGAGCTGTGACCTCGCTCTCCATCCCTGGGGATTCTTGAGTCTCTGATTGCCTTCCCCTTCTCAGGCTCTATCTGCTGCTTCTGTCCATCTACTATCAAAGCTGGGCAAGTGGTCAGTACCAAAAAATATTTCAGTTTATTTCCTGAGTGGCAAGGGATCACCGCCCCTGCCCCGGACCCTCGTCCTTACTGTATAATATCAGCGATGCCTCCTCACCACGATCAGGGTCAGTTCCTCCTGTCAGGCTGATAACTACTTTCTTTGCCGCTGGTCGCTTGGCGCCGGGACACTGAAGTGACGGGATGTCAACCTAAACTTAGTTTAGCAGAGTTATTGCTGTATCCTATGAGGACATACTCCCCCATCCACGGGGAGCCTGGATCTTTAGACATACAGAGCCCAGGGTCCTGCTGGCCTTGGAAGTGGACTGGTCAGTGGAGCCAGCTGCCCTGAAGGAGTGCTTCGAAGTAACCATAGATTTAGAATTTCTAGAGCAGTGGCTGAAGTGATACAGTCCACCTACTCAACCTTCCTCATTTTGAAGATTTTTTTTTAATTCATTTTTTTCAGAGAGAGCACGAGGTGGGGTTGGGGAGGGACAGAGAGAGAGGGAAAAGCAGACTCCCCGCTAAGCAGGGAGCCCCAGGCGGGGCTTGATCCCAGGACCCTGGGATCACAACCTGAGCCAAAGGCAGACGCTTAACTGACTGAGCCACCGGAGCACCCCTGTGGGCTTATCCAGGATAACCGAGCAAACTAGAAAACACCTTTTCTAGTCAGATGTCAGATGGCATGCTATTTTACATTACTTTATGTGGATTTATTTTACTTATTAAAATAAGTTAGGCGATATTTAAAATATTGAAAGATTTTCACATTTGGCTCCTAACTGAAATGTTATTAGTATAATGAAGCAGCTTTGATTTAGTAGTGAGAGATTCCCATTTGTGTGTGTGCGTGTGTGTGTGTGTGGTGTGTATATGTGAGGGTGTGTGTGTGTATGTGTGTTTCAAACAGAGTTAGATCACCTCTGAAATGTGTATTTAATATCGTTTTTGAGATCCAAGGCAATTGTATCTTCATGTTTCCATCCATGTTAGCTTCCCATTTAAAAAATTACATTATAGGGGCACCCGGGTGGCTCAGTTGGTTGAGCAACTGCTGTGGGCTCAGGTCATGATCCCTGCTGGGGTCCTGAGTCGGGCTCCCTGCTCTGTGGGGATCCTGCTTTTCCCTCTGCCTGCTGCTCCCCCTGCTTTTGCTCTCTCTCATTCACTATCTCTCTCTTAAATAAATAAAATCTTTTACAAATTACATTATATTAATTATAATTAATACAATGTAATTAAAAATTACATTATGAAATGCATTACATTTTAAACATTCTAATAAGAGTAAAATCTTTCCTTTGCAGTCAATCCATACAAAATTTCTTCTAAGGGCTGCATATGCCAAAATTTTAAGGGAAAAATGGGGACTTTCTAACATATTGATAAAAAAGGCAATGTGTAGGTGGCGCCTGGGTGGCTCAGTTGGTTGGGTGACTGCCTTCGGCTCAGGTCATGATCCCGGAGACCTGAGATCGAGCCCCATATCGGGCTCCCTGCTCGGCAGGAAGCTTGCTTCTCCCTCTCTCACTCCACCTGCTTGTGTTCCCTCTCTAACTGTGTTTCTGTCAAATAAATAAAATCTTAAAAAAAAAAGGCAATGTGTAAAAATATACCTGTAACATTGGAATATGTGTATATGCTCACTAGTTATTCCAGTTTAATTTTGATGTTACCTGCTTGGTTAAGACCCCGGTGGACTGACATGTTGACTCCAGTCTGATTTGTCTCTACGAACATGAGAGAACTCGTTTCTGGGATCATTTTTATTATTGTGAGATTTAGAAGAAAGTTATTGGAATCAAGATTACTTTTATACTGTCCTGTGATCACAAATGTTAGACTTGGATGAGATCTCAGTACAGAGTGTTACTGTCAAGGGGATAAAGCATAGAAGAGGAAAGGGCCTTTTAAAACTGTGGATTATTTACATATGTGTGACAACCGGCCAGAGAGCTGCTTTGTGGTTTCATGTCATGAAAGCTGTCATGTTAATTAATAACTTTGTGCAATCCAAACCACCTTCTTTGCCCAGAGCTGTACTTTAAATCGCATGATGTTTTTGCTAGCAACTCACAGAACATAAGAGGGACAGTATTTTAAGGGGAATCCTTAATGGTATCACTGTAAAAAGTTTTCAGGCTGAAAATTGCAACAGGGGTCACATCACCTACCGAAATGAGCATTGGCCTTAAGACATGGGCTGTGAGCTAATCTATTCTCTGCTTCTGCTAGTACTTTATTTTCCTATACCTTTTGTGAAGATTTAGCATTGATTTGCAATAATAAGAACTACTCTTCCAGGGAAAAGTTGAGTCTCAGACTCGAAAGCATTCTCTAATGTTTAGAGAATGGAAAAGACACAGAACTGATGCCGTGCACGTGACCGTGACAAGACTTCAGTTCCGGGGATGGGAGAGATGTTTGCTCCCTCAGACGGTTGTTCTCTCAGGCTTGTGTACATACGTCTCAGAAGAGTCAATGCCCCTCAGGAGTTATTAATTGAAAAGTGAAAATCATCTATGACTGAGGACAATCAGCAATGTACTAAGATAAATCATTTCTGACTCAATTAGAAACTTAGATCCTTTTACAGCTGACCTTGAAAACAAAGGAAAGCACAATTTGATCACAAGTGAGAAGGTGTTCACACCAGTTACCCCCATGCCATGATATGAAAAGAACATTATCAGGAACACATTTTTTTTAAACCATAATTTATTTCAGACCTGTGCTGGAATAAATAAAGCACATGAGCCTTAACAGATGCAAATAATAGGGAGTAATCTTTATATGAGTAATTTAATACATTGTGTAGATTGTGGAATCATTCTGATAGAAAACCGTGCTGTCAGAGACACTATGGAATTGAGACGTTTTTAATGTGTAACCTTAAGTAAGTCAGTGTGTCTTGAAACCACATGGCAATTGTTATACAATCCAGCCAACACATAATGAATGAATGAATGAATGAATGAATGCAAATGTTGAGTTCTCGGCCAATACATAGAAACCATTTGTAGGTTTCTGGTCAACCACTGTGAATGGCTGGATGAAAGTTAAATTTTGTTGGTAGATTCTTGTGTAGCCCAGTGGCAGAAACCCAGTAGTCCTGAAGATCCTTTCTTCAGGTGAAGAAGGTGCAGATGAACTTCCGTCTACATTACAATGGCCTTTAGTTAACTTTAACCAACAGTTACCAAGTTTACAATAGAAGTTATAATGGAAAAATGCGGTAATAAAAAGTCTCCTTTTAGAATCCTTAGTCCTGTTTTAGTAATGGGGAGATGAATGCTTTGAAAAACATAAATTCATTATGAATCAAACTTCAATTCAGGTGGTAATGACACTTTTAGGATGTTTCCAGTACGGATTTTCTTAAGAAGCATAGCTTGTGAGATGAGTGACTATATATACAACGGCAGCAACATTTTTGGCCCTAAGTCCTACACATCTGGAAGTAATATAGCTGATCCTTGAACAACATGGGGGTTAGGGGCACCAGCCACGGTGCCTGTGGAAATCTGTGTAAACTTACGACTCCATGAAAACTTAACTACTATTACCCTATTGTTGAATGGAGCCTTACTGAAAACAGTCAATTAGCACATATTTTGTATGCTGTGTATAGTATATCCTGTATTCTTACCCCTAATGCTAGAGAAAATAAAATGTTATTAAGAAAATCATAAGGAAAAGAAAATGTATTTACAGTGCCATATTAATCGTAAAGGTCTTGTCTAAGTGGACTTGCGAAGTTCAAGGCTGGGTTGCCCAAGGGTCAGCTGTATAATGTTGCAGATAACTGTATTTCAGTTAAAAAAATTATAAAACTAGAAATGAAGAAAAAAAAAAGAGTGACTTAGAGAAACAAACCAAAAAAAATCCATCACTGTCACCAACAAAAAACTCTGGACCCATTCTAACAATGGTTGAAAATTATGCCTAAGCTATTGATATACAAAATGTTCTGTGAGGCAATATCAGAGTTAGCTGACAGATCTTACTTAATATTAGCCAAAGAAGTTTGGTTGGTTTTGAATTTTAAAAAATTCCTTCCTCCTCTTTCTTGCCTCTTTTCCATTTTTCCCTTCACTTCCTCCTTTCCTTTTTCTCATACTCCCTCGTTCTTTGTCATTGACTCATTCACTCAACTAATATTTACTGGCCATCCGCCATGTTCCAAGACCTGGTCTAGGCACTAGAAATACAAGATACAAAGTGAACAACTTTCAGGGGTGTTTTCTTGTGGGAGAAGTTGGAAAATAAAAATAATAAAAGAAAATAAAATTATTATACAGAGAGTATAAAATTCATTCATTCATGGGCTACAGAGTGGTTGAGTGAAACATGGTGCTCCTTTAGTGAAAACAGAGAAAGAAAGTTTCTCCTGGCTGGTAGGATTCCTTCTGAGGCCTGAATGATGAGCAGAAGTTGCCCATGTTACTAGCGGGGCAAAGAGCACTGAAGGCAGAAAGAAGCAGAAAGTACAAAGGCACTGAGGCAGCTAGGAACTTGTTATGTTCAGGCTTCAGAAGGAAGACCAGTGTGATTGGAGCTTCATGATCCAGGGGAACATGGGAGGAGAGGTAGGTAGGGGCAGGGTTATGGAGGGTGTCACAGACCATGGGGAGAGGTTTGGATTTGTTTGGATTCAATGGAAGGACATTGGAGAGTTTTAAGCAGGGGCAGGATTTGAAACCTCAAGAGTGTGTGTTTAAAAGATGTTGAGATTGTCATTCACTAAATCACACAGTGGCCAATCAATGAGTATATGGTGGAGAAACTCCTGTTAAATCTCAAATTGGGGAAACAGTTTAACTTTTTTTCAACCTCATCTCTGATTCTTGAAACCATTTCTCCTTTTGGTTTGACTTGTAGGAAATTCAGAGCTAATTTGCAGTTTTCCTCTCGCAGTTACAGCTACTGCATAGTATGTTTTTCTTTTTAAAATTGTATTTGAGGAGATAAATATTTATGATAGCTAAGACTAAGAACAATATAGAAATTTGTATATTGATAAAGTTTTCTCCCATTCCTGTTGCTGCCCAACTCACCAACCACCCCCCCATAGACAACCTCTGAAATTCATTTCTTATGAGTCTTTCTAGTGTTTCTTTATGCCGATACAAGCAAGAGTAAATATAGATTCTTATTTTACCTCCTTTGTTTCTTCACCAAGGGTAGTGTGTGTGTGTGTGTTCTTCTATATCTTGTTTTCTTTACCCAAAGTTGAGTCTGGAGATTTTTTTATTTCAGCACAATCGTTTTTTTCTCTCAGGTTGAGGGTAGTAATGTTTTTCATTGAGTAGAAATGCTATACGCTATTTAACCAGACTTCATTCCTGGACTTATGTTATTCCTTGTCTTTTGGTATTATAAACAGTGCTGTCACAAATAATCTGTTCATATGTCCCTCTGTATTTGTGAGATAGAGCTATAAGGTAAGTTCTCAAAAGTGGGACTGCTAGTGCCCTTTTCAGAATATATAATTTTGGTAACTGTGTTTCTATTTTGCTAAATATTGCCAAGTTTTCTTTGGTAGGAGTTGTGCCTTTTTGCATGTGCATTAGCTGTGTATGGTAAGTAATGGTGCTCTAATGGGTAGCTTTACTGTTTCCTTATCACTTACCTACATTTTTTTCTTAGTCCTAGATCCCTAGTTTATGTTTTTCTATGCTTCTATGTTGTGTGTGTGTGTGTGTGTGTATATATATATATATATTTTTTTTTTTTTTTTTTTAAGATTTTATTTATTTGACAGAGAGAAACACAGCCAGAGAGGGAACACAAGCAGGGGGAGTGAGAGAGGGAGAAGCAGGCTTCCTGCCGAGCAGGGAGCCTGATGTGGGACTCAATCCCGGGTCTCCGGGATCATGACCTGAGCCGAAGGCAGTTGTTTAACCAACTGAGCCACCCAGGCGCCCCTATATTTTTGTAGTACATTTTTAGGTCACTTTCAATTATTGCTTGAAGGAGAAATTGAATAAATAGATAAATTTAACATGTTTAGTTATTGCACTTAACATCTTCTGTTACTTTTTTGCATTTCTACCCCTTTGCTCACTAACTCCGAGGGGCTCCCTAATAACATGGTTCATATTTTTTTAGTTTTAGGAGACCAGTGTCAGGCAGAGTACTATCTGCAATAAATATTTGGTATATTAATAAATGGTTTAAAGTATAATAGTGTTACTACTAAGCTTACTAAAGCTAGGTAATACCTGGTATTCAGAGAGAAATCAGTGAATAATTCAATGAATGAGTCAATCAGTATAGGATTTTTCCTTTAAGAGACACCATTGAATCAATAGCAATGAAGAAATATTGCTATGGAATAGACTAATCTTGCTTTATTTAAATGATGCCATTATAACGAAAAACAAAATGATATTCCATCATTTGACTTTAGAGCAAATGTAATCCTATACTACATGGCAGATAAGAATTTTAATGAAACCATTCATATGGAAAGGTGGTCCACCGAATAAATTGGAAGCTTAACATAGAGAATTGGCTAGGCAAAATGATAATTCTAAGGGAGAAAATTCTACATGAGGGAACTTAAAAGACATAAGCACTCTAAGGAGGTTCTGGAAAACTTTGAAAACAAATTGTTTAAATTTTACTATGTGTGTAATATGTGATTATAACTTATGCATTCGGGAAGCTTGCTGCATCTTATAATCCTGGTTGTTTTATGATTTGTATCTAGATGGGCTGAAGAAACATTTAAGATGTGATATTACTGCTCATGAAACATGTATGTGCAATAAAAATCTCTTGTCATTGGGTAGGAATGTCCAGCTGGAGTACTGTTCACATTTAATAATCTTTTGTATATGAAACAACAAATCGTGGAAGGCTGTGGACAGCAAAGAGGATAGTAGGCAGATGAGGTTTTGCTTTTAGGATAATGATGGTTGGGCGTCAAAATGAAGTCTACCTAGTCAAACTAATTTAAATGTGTACCTGCCAGATATGACGCATCACAGTGACTAAGAGTGCACAGATCTTCAAAATGTTTTCATGCTTATTCAGTAATCTTGGCATGAACATATGACAGAAGGATTTCATCATACTTCAGGGATTATGATATTGAATATCACTCTGTAAGCCTTCATAAAGCATGTATAAAGATATAACCTTGCTTTCAGCAATTCCAGTTTATAAAAAGTCACATATTTTACAAAAAGATTATTTTCTTTATAGATAATTTCTTCAAAATTACCTTTAAATATCATTTTCATCATACATTTGAATTATAATCCAACCTATAAATATCTATCTTCATTAAACTTTTTTCCAGAAACCTGTACAAATTTAAGTATTACTCTTAGAAATAATGATACCAGTTAACTTATGGTAACCTATACATATTTCTTAAACTGCACATTTCTGCAAATTCCATACTTCTGAAAAGTTGGCTAATACTTCTCTTGAATGTTTTTATTATTTTAGAAATTGTAAAAGATGAGCTTCCATGGTCAAATGACTATGATGGTTACAGACTACATATATATATCCTCTTAAAGGAAAAATCCTATATTTAATTATATATATACTTAAAACAATTTAAAATGTAATTTTAATAAAAATAAAATATTGAGATATGCCTCACTTCATTAGTAAGTACCATCACATAGTGTCATTTTATGCCTGGCACTACTTCTTTATTTGTTTAAGACTGAAATTAAATATATAACATAAGAGTATGAACTCTATCCAGAGTATAAACACTCAACAACCAGCATATTCATGGTATATTAAACTTGTAAGTTACTTTTTATTTTGTACTCCATAAACATGAATAGATTTTATATTAATGAACAAATTTTAGTCTTCTCTTTAAAAAAAAATGTACACCCCATTAGTTAGAATGATCTCTGAATGTAATTAGAACTTTCTCTTGCAGTGGGTTTTCTTCACGTTTTTTTTTAAATCAGCACTATTGGGTAATCTTCATAGATGTTACAGTAAATGCTAAAACTTTCCTTTTTGTATCAGACACTGACAAAGTATCTGTGTACAACGTTTAGTAACTGTGACTATGGGAAAGAAAGGTAGTTAAGCTCTCAACAAAGTCAAGAATTTTGTCGCTTAAGTATTACTTATATCCTAGCAAAGGAAGCTGTAGTAAAAAAGGAATTAAGGAGTAGCTAGGTCCTAGATTCCCTTTTGTATCGAAATATAGTATATATTACCTATATTTCTTGACCTAAAAAAACAAAGTGTTGGATCAGTTACTTAAGCTCTAGCAGTAATTCTCTTATTTGATTCAAAAGCATATTGAGTATAAACTGTCTGGCTTCTTAAGTTGGCAAAGAATAGTTCAGTTTTTAGAGCTATAATTCTGACCCAACTCCATTTTGATGAAAGGTACTTAGATATAGGCAAGGTCAGTTTCCCATAGATCCTACATGTCTTGCTGGGTAAGCTACAAATGCAGTGTCCTGACTCTTTGCTTAGGTTATTTATCAGGCTGCGTTTGCAGTGAGCAAACTTGGAGGATGATGGGGTAATGTCTCTATTCAGAACAAAGAGCAGGCTTGCTTACTGCTTCCTCTAAAACAATGGATTCTTCAAGCTCAGTGTTCCTGTCTTGTAGAGCAGCCCACTGCCTGTGCAGGCATCATCTGGCCTTCCACTCCCCCCTTAAGGATTGGGCGTGGGAAACTGACATGAATATGTTGACATTATAACAGCTGCTTTTGCTGAGAGTAAAAGAGTCTTCCATTTTTTTCTGAGAGTCTTGTGGTTTGGGTCTTCTCTCAACCTCTACACTGGGTGATTATAACAATCACATTGCTTCTCTCTGCTTGGAGATCACAACTTGAGAAGAGTTTTTCCTGTATTTTGTCCAACTTTTTAGTTGCTCCTGACAAATTGGTAATGTCAAGTCCTGGTTGCATCAGGGAAGTACATGCCTGGAAGTTAAAATGCAGGGCTTTATTTTTTGGTTTAGAGTTATATTTGAAAATTCATCATCTTTTTTTGTTCTCCATGAGCAAAATAGATATATAGCTTTTAAAGCCTTTGACAACTTGATTCCAGTATCTGGGACTTTGTGGAACTCTTGTTGTCCATTCTTTCTATTGCATTTTCTTTTTGACTTCTATTTTGTATTTCTTGATGTCTATAATGAAGGTGGCCATTGAATTTGCAAAACTGTTTGTAAAAATAATTTGAGTTTTAGGACCATGAGGCAGGTAGGCTCAAAGATCATCCTTTCCGGTAACCCTATTTTTGTGTAGTGTCCTTTGTTGAATGTGGGCTGAGCTTAGTAAGTCAGTTCTGACTAATAGAAAATGGCAGAACTAATGATGTTTCACTTTTGAGATTAGGTTATAAATTCATTTTATGCTTTCTGACTTCACACTATACTACAGAATTATAGTAATCAAAGCAATATGGTGCTGGCATGAAAACAGACATATAGATCAGTGGAATACAACAGAGAGTCCAGAAATCAACCCACACATATATAGCCAACTAATCTATGACAAAGGAGGCTAGAATATACAGTGTGGAATGGATAGTCTCTTTAATAAATAGTTTTGGGAAAACTGGATAGCTATACACAAAGCCTGATATTAGAGCACTACTTTGAACCATATGAAAAAATAAATTCAAGTAGATTAAAAACTTGAATGTACGACTTGAAACTTAGAATAAAACTCCTAGAAGAAAACATTGGTAGTAAGCTCTTTGACATCTGTCTTAGCAATATTTTTCTCTTTTGGATCAGTATTCTTAGGCAAGGGCAACAAAAGGTAAAATATAAAAGTGGGACTGTATTAAACTAAAAACTTACACAGTGAAGGATATCAACAAAATGAAAAGGCAACCTACTGAAAATATTTGTTAATCGTACATTTGATAGTGTGTTAACATTTTTATTTTTAAAGATTTTCTTTGTTTATTTGACAGAGAGAAACACAGCTAGAGAGGAAACACAAGTAGGCGGGGAGTGAGAGAGGGAGAAGCTGGCTCCCCTCTGAGCAAGGAGCCTGATGCAGGGCTCAATCCTGGGACTCTGGGATCATGACCTGAGTCAAAGGCAGACACTTAAAGACTGAGTCACTCAGGGGTCTCAACATCTTAACTATATAAAGAACTTGCACAACTTAATAATAATGAAAAAAACCCAAAAACCTGATTTAAAAATGGACAGAGGACTTGAACAGACATTTTTCAAAAAAGACATGCAGATGACCAACAGGCATATGAAAAGATGTGCAATATCATTGGTCACCAGGGAAGTGCAAACCAAAACCTCAATGAGATACTATCTTACATCAGTCAGATTGGCTATTATCAAAAAGGCCAAAAATAACAAGTGTTGGTGAGGACGCAGACAAAGAGAACCGTTGTGAACTGTTGGTGGGAATGTAAATTGGTGCAGCCACTATGGAAAACACTATGGAGATTTCTCAAAAGGTTAAAAGTAGAATTACCATATGATCCAGCAATTCCACTTCTGGGTATTTATCTGAAGAAAACGAAAACACCGATCAGAAGAGACATGTGCACTCCCATGTTCATTGCAACATTATTTACAGTAGCCAAGATATGGAAGAAACCTAGGTTAAATAGAGTAATAAATGAATGAGAAAACAGGTAAAGAAATTATGAGATATATATGTGTTATATATATATGTATATGTATATACCGTAAAGAGGAATGAAATTTTACCATTTGTGACAACATGGATGGAACTTGGGGGTATTATGCTAAGTGAGATAAAATCAAACAGAGAAAAATAAATATCATGATTTTTCTTAGCTGTAGAGTCTGAAAAAAAAAACAAATGAACAAAAAAACAAAATGGAAATAGGCTTATAGATATATGAAACAGACTGCTGGTTCCCAGCGTGGGTAGGGATTGAGGAGGTGAATGAAACAGGTGAAAGAGATTAAGAGGTACAAACTTCCAGGTATAAAATAAATCAATCAAGGGGATATATGTGTTATGTGCAGTGTAGGGACTATAGTCAATAACAGTAATGATTTTGTATAGTGACAGATGGTAACTAGGCTTATCATGGGGATCATTTTGTAAAGTACAAAAATATTGAAACATTATGATGTACACCTGAAACTAATAGGATATTTCATGTCTATTACACCTCAAGTAAAAAGAAGAAGGAAGAACAACAAAAAAAAGACTGTAGCTCTCGTATTCCTAGAGCGGGTCTCCTCTCTTGCTCTTGGATCGCCTGCTCCAGTAGAAGCCGTGCTGTGACCCGCTCTATGCAGAGAGCGCATGGTGAGGCCTTCTGCCAACAGCCATGTGAGTGAACTTGGAAGTGGCTCCTCCACTTCCAAAGCTTAGATGATTGTAGCCCCATGTGACCTTTTGGATAAAGCCTTTTGGAAATCCTGAACCAGAATCACTAAGCTAAGTTGCTCCTAGATCTCTGATGCCCTCTAAAAACAATGAGATGACACGTATTTATTGTTTTAAGCCACTAAATTTGGAATAAGTTTTCACGCGGCAATGGTAACTAACACAGATGATGATCTCTTTTAACAATTATGGTTTCTATTTGCTTCTGCCAGTTGGCTGGGGGTGCTAGAACTCTAGGACACCTGGGGAGATTAGTAGCCCAGAATCACCTGTTTTCAGTCTCAGGCACTCAGATGATTCAAAGCTGAATTTCAGCCTCTTTAAGGGCCTACCTGTAGTTCACTCTGGCTCCTAAGAGATAGTCCTTAGGTCATCCAAGCCCAAAGTATGGGAGTTTGGTAGGGCTCTCCCCATCCTTTTATAGACCTGAGATAGCAGTCTCTGAGATCTAAGCACTAAGAAGTGGTTGAAAATCCTGCTCAGTCTCTCAGTCTTCCAGTTTCCCCCACCCTGGAACTGGTATGGTTTCCAGGGGAAGAAGTTGCTCCAAACTTTGGGTGTATTAAGTTGGGCTCCTTTCCTAGCAAATCTTTACTATATTGTGAGCTCCTTGATGCCATCAGCTGGATATTTCTTTAAATATTTTCTTCAATTTTTCTAGTTGTCCAGTGAGAAGACTTGGTGGAATTATCTAGTCTGTCATTACTAGAAGAAGTCAAACTCCACCTTCATTTCTCTATCAGAGAAGTGACAAAGCAACAAAGGAAAAGTTTCTTCTTGCTTATACTTGTAAGTGCTTATACCATGCTTATACAGTGGAAAGTTTTAGTCTGGTACTTGAGTGAATTCTCTAGGAATTCTGTGTGTACCCTCCATCTAACACTCTGGAGGTTATTTTTGTGGTGACCAGTCTGATTTGATCTGTCCACAAATTTTACGTGGTGACTTCACTAGTTTTCTAGTCTACATGGATGTGTTACTCTGACATTAATTCATTTTCTGAGTTTTACTCTGCTAGATAATTGCTGTATTTTGACTTCCCTTGGATAATGGGAAGCTTAACAGCATATTTTATTTTATATTTTTTTAGAAATTTATTTATTTATTTGACAGAGAGAAACACAGCTAGAAAGGAACACAAGAAAGGAGAGTGAGAGAAGGAGAAGCAGGCCTCCCGTCAAGCAGGGAGCTTGGTGCGGGGCTCCGTCTGGGAACTCCAGGATCATGACCTGAGCCGAAGGCAGATGCCCAATGACAAGCCACCCAGGCACCCATAAATAGCACATTTTAGAATATATTCTATCTCTTTGAATATTTGTTATTCTATGCTTCTATTCTACTGAAGGCCTGTATTTTTATATGTGTTTTCTAGTAAAGAAGCAAATAAGCTTGTGTGGTTTAAGTACCAACTCCAAATCACATGGAATACATATGTTCCTAAAAAAATACCATGATAATAGTTGGGAATCTTAAGACCCTATGTGGGGAATAAGCCTGTGTAATTTTTGTGGATCTATATATGTTAATTGAGAAAAAATGTCAAGACGTATTCTTACTGAAAAAGACGTAGTTTTATACTCAAAGCTCAGAGTGTGTGTGTGTGTGTGTGTGTGTGTTCGTGTGCACGTGGCACAGCGCGGGCGGTGGGGGTGGGGGAAGGCAGGTGCGTGCATGCGCATGCATGTGTACATACTCCTCAATGTATACAAAATGTTTTAAAAGATGCAGAAGACCCTGGGGAAGGGGATTGAGAATTTGATAAGGGAAGAACTCTAACTTTTCCCTTGACATCTTTGAATTATTGGACTTTTTATCATTTCACATGTCATTTTCCCAATTAACTATAGTGGCTTTAAACACTAAGTGGCACACATTAGTAGTATAATGTTACATTAGTTATAAAGAATGATATACAATTATTCCCTTATATCATCCTCTTGTATTATCTTTCTTTCTCATGGTCTCTACCAGATAGTCGATTTACACATTTATTTGTTTTAAATTGTGGACAGTAGGCATACTATGCCTCTTAGATTATTATTTTTCTTCATCCAAATGTTTATTGCCTTTTGCTTGTACATATATCAGACTTGCTAAGTCTCCCTAAGTCACATTTCAGACTTGAACAGTTGTTATTTGTAGATACAAAATCCAGAGTGAGAAATTCTGGAAAGAATTTAAATTCTATCACTTAATAGCTGTAAAACCTTTTACCAGAAATTTAAACAACCATTTCCCTCTTGTGTATCCCTCCATTCATCCAAGAACATAGAGTCAATATTAACAACTATTTTCCAGACACTTAGTTTTCTGTCTGAGAACATGAATAATGAGACAATTTTTCTCTCTTACCTTATAGGTTTGTGATGAGGAGTAAGATTTGGTATGCATGAGAGATTTTGTAAGCCATACAACAGCATGCGAACATAAAACATGATTATATTCAGTCCTTTGCTCCATTGTAAAGTGTTACGTGGAGAGCACTGAGTTGAGATGTTCCATTTCCCATATTTTGAAATAGGAAAAGATGTTGAAGGAATCGGTATTTGTGAAGCCAAAAATCTAAGGGAAAATGTTAGGTATATCATTTGTAATTTGTTGGGGGGGGGAGCAGCAAAATATATTGTATGTCAGGAGGATAAACATTCCAGATCATAAAATATGGTGGTTATACTGAAGAGAAAGTAATGGAAGCATCTCATTTTTTTGAGGGTGGAGTGGGGGGTAAAGACAGGGTGGGGTAGGAGTGTTCCTGCCAGATGGCTTCTGTCCCTTTCCTTCCTCTGAATTTTAAAAGTGTGACCTACCTCTTGTGCTCTTGATTAGTTTAGCATCAAATATAGGACTTTGAATATTGCTTCCTGACTTCAGGGAGAACTTTCTGAGAAAATTGACCAAGTTCGGTCAAGTCTTCCTTTGGAAAACTTACCCTCCCCTCACCTATCCCTTGGACAATCCACTGAAAACTTCCAAGTTCTTGGTCTATGTTTCTCTAAATGATAAATTCAGTTACTGAAGGATCCGTCTGATGTAACAATATGGTAATAATCTTAAGAGCACAAAGGGAAAAAAGGCAACATTTTTAGCCCTTCTTACTATATGTAGATTTAAAGGAGAATATTTATATTTACTTCATTTATAATGATAATTTCTTTTTTCTTTTCTGAAAATTTTTTTCAAAAAATTTTGAAAATAGAAAAATGATAATGTTCTTTTTTTTCTCCTGTGGCTCCTACCCTACTCATGTATGTGCAGGTGCAGCACAGACACTCAGGAGTGGGGAGAGGGGCAGCAGGAGAGACTCTTGAAGCAGATTCTCCACTGGGTCAGCGGGGTAGGGGGTAGGGGGTTGGGGGCCTAGGGGTGTGGGGAGGGAGTTGGAAATCTGCAACACAAAGCCTGACCCCAAGGCCCAAGAGATCATGATCTGAGCCAAAACTGAGTCAGATACTTAGCCAACTGAGCCACCCAGGTGCCCCTCTAATGATAATTTCTGTTTAATTACCTATATATGTTGTTCTGAGTTATGATGTACCATTATACCATGTCACAATTTTTTTCAGTCATATGTGTATTTATACATTTTCCCTCCTTTTTTTTTCTCTTTCTTGGAAAATGTCCCTGGTAGTATAGATAATTAAATATTAACTTTTAAAAGATGGGTAAATTTAAATTTTCCACCAAGGTATACTGAATACTGATATATCCCAAGATAGAAGGTAGAAATATTTGTTTTCATGGTGCTAGAATGATAGTTTTTTCCTAAAAACTATATCCATCAGCTTTATTTAACTAGGCCCTGGGCAGCTATATGTTGGACATATAACAAAATGATACTGAAGAAGAACAGAAAATGATATTTCATAGAAGAAAAAGATCAATATGTTTTTAAAATTTTTTTTTAAATTGGAGAGAGAGATCACAAGTAGGCAGAGAGGCAGGCAGAGAGACAGAGAGGGAAGCAGGCTCCCTGCTGAGCAGAGAGCCAGATGTGGGCCTCTCTCCCAGGACCCTGGATCACTACTTGAGATGAAGGCAGAGGCTTTAATCCACTGAGCCACCCAGGTGCCCATCAATATGTTTTTAATGAAAAACTCTAGGTTCTTAGATATGACCTAAATTTATATTTGAATGTACCCTAGATTGGATGATCAAACAATAGACATTTAGTTCTCACAGTTTCTCAGGTTGGAGGTTCAGTTCCAGGATGTCAGCATGGCTGGGTTCTGGCGAGAGCTCTCTTCTTGGTCTATGAAGGGCTGCTGCCTTGCTGTGTGCTCACGTAGTGGAGAAAGAGAAAGATGTGTCTTCCTTTCTTTTTATAAAAGCATTAATCCCATTAAAAGAGCCCTACTCTCATAACCCAATCTAACCTAATTATTTCCCCAATTCTCCACCTTCATATCCCATCACTTTGGGGATTGGGCTTCAAAAACACATGAGTTTTGGTGGGACACACAGTCAGACCATAGGACATTTTATCGATGCTATTCCTTAGCCAGCGGGGACTGGTATTGGAAAAGCTCCCACTTGTGCCCCCTTAAGGCCTCAATAGGGCCGGTGGAATTTGTTTTCTGGGGACCTGATGTTTCTACAGTCTCAAGCTTCATATCTTAATCCTTTCCTCACTGAATT
>PITA01020313.1:0-35221 GCA_004023965.1 Spilogale gracilis
TCTATTGATGTACAATTGCAAACAAAGGCTTTAGCTAAGCATAGAACAGCCCTCCTGGTAAGAAGAGTCTCAAAGCTCACGATGGGAGGGTTCCTGACTATAATGACTTCACATCAGATCCAGAGTGTCTTAGAAACCAGAGGCCCCCCAATAGATGATGGGAGGCAGACTATTAAATATCAAGCATTGCTTAAAACGATACCTAAAACCTGTCAAACTTAAACCCAGCTACCCTTACGCCTGGACCTGAACATTGTATTTGTATAGAACATAACTGTTGGAGGTTGTTGATATTGTTTATTCTAGTCAACTGGATTTAAAAGATTCTTGTAGCTATAATTCACCTCAACGGCTCTATGGCAGGCCACCCTCCGGAATAAGCGGGCTTAGAGGAGACCTTGAACAGATTGGAAACTTAGAAGTGTCCCCACACCTCCAGCCCTGGGGAAAACTCTTAAGGCGCGTCTCCTAAGAAGCTTTAGAAAGGACCCCCTCAAACGACGGTGGACAGGGCCCCACACTGCTGTTCTGACCATCCCTGCTGCCCTCAAGGCCTCAGGTGTCACCCCATGGGTCCACCACTCTTGGGCAAAGAAGGCTCACCAGTCAGACAAGGAATCACACCGGTGGAAAGCCCAGTCAGACCCTTCGGACTCACTCTGGCTACACCCTCGGCGAGACCCCACCGAGTGATGGACATCTGTTCACTGCGGTCCCTGGCTATCATCGGTGGGAGATCCCTTACCTCAGGAGTCGGACTTGATGCTGCTGCCCCTTCTGATTGGACTTTCTCCCGGAAACTAGTTATTGTTATTGGTTATTGGGCAACCTTAGGAACCTTAGAATGGATGGCTAAGTTCATAGAAAACATTGTTACTGGGAAAGCCGTCACCCAGATATTAGCCTTGCAGGGCCATCAGCCCTATAGTAGATGGTAATGATGGCCTCTAAACTAGGTGTTTAAAGGGGCATCAAAGGGGGGAATGATAAGGGAAAAACTGTACTCTAAGATGGCTGACCAAACCAGCAAGGAAATTCCAGTCCCTGTCTCAAAGCCCTTCCGGGTTCTTTTTCCCTATCCTGCTTGTGCTCAGGGCTCACAGCTTTGGAAAACAGTCTCCTCTGAGCCTGCCAGTGTTAAATAAACCTCCTATCCTCCAAAGTCTCAGAGTTCTTCCACCAGGATCCAGTCCAGATTCTGTAACAATGTTACCCAGGTTTTGCTTTAAAAACAACCAGGGTCTCCTGGGTGGCTCAGTCATTGGGCATCTGCCTTCGGCTCACATCATGATCCCTGAGTCCCAGAATCAAGACCCGCATCCG
Organism: Spilogale gracilis; assembly: GCA_004023965.1. NCBI lineage: Eukaryota > Metazoa > Chordata > Mammalia > Carnivora > Mephitidae > Spilogale > Spilogale gracilis. The sequence continues at coordinate 1,324 of PITA01020313.1, forward strand.
GCTCCTTGCTCCTCAGGAAGCCTGCTTCTCTCTCTCACTCCCCTTGCTTGTGTTCCCTCTCTAGCTGTGTTTCTCTCTGTCAAATAAATAAACTCTTAAAAATGAATAAATAAATAAATAATGGGTGCCTGAGTGGCTCAGTGAGTTAAGCCTCTGCCTTTGGCTCAGGTCATGATATCAGGGTCCTGGGATTGAGGCCCGCATCGGGCTCTCTGCTCAGCAGGGAGCCTGCTTCCTCCTCTCTCTCTCTCTCTGCCTCTCTGCCTGCTTATGATCTCTCTCTCTGTCAAATAAATAAATAAAATCTTTAAACAAACAAACAAACAAATAACAACCAGGCCAAAGCACTCTCATTCTCTGGAAGCTGACTCACTCTCCCTGTTGCACAGGTCATTATAATTGTTAGGGTTGGTGGACAGCGGGTGGATCCCAGGCCTCCAAAGGAGACCTAAATAAACCAACTCTGTCCGTAAATATTTGTCTAAATTTATAGGTGCCAATCCTAATTCTCAGGACTTACGCCAGCCTCCAGCTGACCATGGCGTCAGATTTCATTACAAACTGACACTGAAGCTTGCTGGCCACGGGCTGAGCGGCTCCCACTGGGCTTCCTCTGAACCTGGCCTAAACTCATCCTGCCTCTACTTTTCCTAGTGCAGGAACAGCAGGATACTGATGTCTTGCTCCACCCAATGTCCAACCTGTAAATGGCTAACTTCCATACAGATTGGGGCAGGTCACCTCCCAGTCTACAATCATGAGTAGTTTCCCTTTAATCTCAAAATAAAACCCAAGGCCTTACCTCAATCCTTAATGTCTGTCCTTTGGTGATTCCAAGATCATATGATTTCTTTTTTTTTCTCTTTAAAGATTTTATTATTTTTTAAACATTTTATTTATCTGACAGAGAGAGAAAAAGCACACAAACAGGGAGAGGCAGAAGTAGGCTCCCTGCTCACCAGGCTTTTAACCACTGAGCTACCCAGGTGCCCTAAAGATTTTATTTTTAAGTAATCTCTATACCTAACACCAAGAGCCTGAGCTGGGGCGGACAAGGCACCCAGAATCAACTGAGGAATTGCTCTTAGGAAATCATATGATCTAAGGGTACCCGGCTGGCTTGGTTCAAAGAGCATGCAACTCTTAATCTCAGGGTCATGAGTTCAAGTTCCATGTTGCATGTAGAAATTACTAGAAAAAATAAACTTTTTTGAAAATGTAGAGGGGCACCTGGGTGGCTCAGTTGGTTGAGCGACTGCTTTCAGCTCAGGTCATGATCCTGGAGACCTGGGATCAAGGCCGGCATCGGGCTTCCTGCTCAGCAGGAAGCCTGCTTCTCCCTCTCTCAGTCCCTCTATTTGTGTTCCCTCTCTAGCTGTGTTTCTCTCTGTCAAATAAATAAATAAAATCTTTAAAAGAAAGAAAGAAAAAAAGAAAGAAAGAAGGAAAGAAAGAAAATGTAGAAATGGGGCGCCTGGGTGGCTCAGTGGGTTAAAGCCTCTGCCTTCAGCTCAGGTCATGATCTCAGAGTCCTGGGATCGAGGCCACATCAGGCTCTCTGCTCAGCAGGGAGCCTGCTTCCTTTTCTCTCTCTGCCTGCCTCTCTGCCTACTTGTGATCTCTCTCTCTCCCTCTGTGAAATAAATAAATAAAATCTTAAAAAAAAAAAAAAAAGAAAAGAAAAGAAAATGTAGAAATAGGCACTGCACTGGGTGGTTTTCACCAATTGTCCGTAAACAGAGCCTTAGGGGCTCAGTCAGCATTTGCCCAATGGTGTCATGCAACCGTGATGAAATAGAGTCCTCGCCCTGTGAAGAAGACTGCAATTCATAATAAGATTATAAACTATTTTAGGGCGCCCCTGGCTCAGTTGGTTAAGAAACTGCCTTTGGCTCAGGTCATGATCCTGGAGACCCGGGATCGAGTCCCACATCGGTCTCCCTGCTCGGCGGGAAGCCTGCTTCTCCCTCTCTCACTTCCCTTGCTTGTGTTCCCTCTCTGGCTGTGTTTCTCTCTGTCAAATAAATAAAATATTAAAAAAAAAAAAAGATTATAAACTACTCTAAAATATTTTCCTCTGATCCTCTGCGTCCTCTTCTTTTTAGGTCTTTACTGTCCAAATGTATCTCTTTGCTGTCCAAATCACTGAAAATCACTGAAGGGGAGAGGAAATAAAAAAGGAATCAATGCTAGAGGAAGATATGGGCATGGGGTGTCATTTCTAGCTGACCTCGGCAAACAATATTGACCAGCACTATAATGGTGATCCTGTGGGCAAGGTTACACAGTATTTCCAAGCATGACAAGGTTATACAGCATTTCCAACAGTGGCCCCATAATCAATCAACAGTTTCTTCCTCACTACCTGTCACAGGCCTAGCATTCATTCCCTCATTGGTTCAACAAAATTCTATGTTCCCAGAATCCATCTGTGTTAGTGACTGGAATAAAAATATGGATAAACCGTGGTCTTTACTCTCTAAGCAGCTCATTTCTGCAGAGAAAAGATACAAGTGAAGAATAATGAGTTAAACTCATGTGTACTAGAAACAAATCTTCATAGATTCTAGAGCTCAGAATGGGCTGAAGTTGTAAAAAAAAAAAAAAAAAAAAAAGGCAAAAAGCAAACAAAAACCCTTCTTACAGGAGGAAGTGCCTGAAATGAAGGAAAAATAAGTAACAGATAAGCTAAAGAAAGGAGGGGGAGGCACCCCAGGCTGTGGGAACAGCTTTGGCAAAAGCCAGAGGCTGAAATAAGCTTGAAATAGTTTGGGACCAGTGGGGAAATGCGGAGGACAAAGTAGGCTCTTCATTAGAGCCACAAACCAGTTTAAATCTCTTTCGAAAGGAATGGTGAAATTTTGATAAGCTATTGTGTGTGGGTTACCAGTCTTTTAGCTGTGGTAGCTTATAATTAAACCTTTGTCTCTAGGCATTGTTAGATCACTCCTGAGAAAAACCAGTTACCCTTAGCTGATGTATAACCTCTTTGTTTTATGCAAAACAGTCAGCTCCGGTCTCAAAAAGAGCTCCGTGCCTCTATTCAAGTGGAAATGAATACCTCCCCCTGGTTGGATAATAAAAACCCAAGGCTTCAAGGATCACAGGGCCTTTCCTGGACACACAGTCACAGCATCATGGAACTTTCTCTCTTTCCCTCTATTGCGTGGAAAAAGGAAACAAAAACCCTGTATGCAGGAAGGACTAAGAATGAGCCAAGGGCTCACTGGCCCCGTGCAAGGGGCCAAGACAGGCAGATGCTACCCCCAACCCAAAGGCAGAAAATGTAGGGGAGGCAAGAGAGATAATAGTGCTGAGGAGGGAGAAGGACAGGGAGACCTTCCAACAAGAGTCAGACTGAAAGGAAAGATAAATCACCAGGAAGTTCTTTTGTCTAAAATATAGAACAGATCAAGAAAAACTCAAGAATGAGTAGAAAAGTCCCAGAAATGAACTTTTCTCTTTAAAAAAATAAATAAATAAAATCAAGATAAAATCTTGGACCCTAATGATGGGTTAGTTGGCCAAAGTTGTTAATTTTGGTAGTTTTAATGCAGAAGATGATGGGAAATCAGAGGAGCGATGAGTAATAGCCAGAGACAGAGGACTGGGAGTCAAGGTTCTCTATTTCTAAACAGGAGTGCTTTCTAACAGTGGAGTATGTTATGCGAAGTAGAAGAGATCTTCTCACCATTAATGAATGACCCATTACAGTGGGGAAAGTGAAGGGTATGTATGTGATCAACCCCGAGATGAGTCTACGGACAAGGGGAACGCTCATGCATTGCTAGCAGAAATGCAAAATGATACAACCACTTTGGAAAACAGTTTAATGGTGCGTTATGAAGCTAAGCATACATTTACCATACAACCCAACAATCCAACTTTCAGATACCTACCCAAAGGAAACGAAACATGTCTATTCAAAGACTTATATGCAAATCTGCAAATGTTCATGGCAGCTTTATTCAAAAAAGCCCAAACCTGGGAACAACCCAAATGTTCATCAGCTGGTGAACAGAAAAACAATGTAGACTATGCCTACTATGGAAAGCTACTCAGCAATAAAAAGGAATAAACCAATGATACATGCAACAACATGAATTGATGGGGGAATATTAGGGTTCAGAGTGAATAGTCAAGAAAGAATTTTTGAGATGTCTGGTGCAAAAGGTGGTTTTTATTAAAGCACTGAGACAGGATCCGTGGGCAGAAAGAGCTGCACTGGGGTTGTGATGGGGGACTGATTATATACTTTCAAGTTGGGAGGAATAGGGAAAGCATAATTCTCAAGGAATTTTGGAAACAAGCATTCCAGGACCTTGAGGAGGCTAGCTATTGTTAGGAAAAGGTCATTTATTACTGTCTAGTAAAATCTCTGTCATGAGAGACCCTTTAAATGTGTATCAGTGGGTCATATGCTTGGAGGATAATTGCTAACATATCTTGGGGGTAGAGATGAAGTTTCTAAAGGAATTTCTATATGTTTAAAGTAGACTCACAGGAGGGGTGCTTGGGTGTCTCAGTCATTTAAATGTACAACTCTTGGTTTCAGCTCAGGTCATGATCTCTGGGTCATGAGATCGAGCCTCACATCAGGAACAGAGAGCACAGAGTCTGCTTAAGATTCTTTCTCCCTCTCCCTCCGCTTCTGCCACCTTCCCCCACTCTCACACGGCCCCTCTCTCTCTCTCTCAAATAAATATATAAATAAAATCTTTAAAAATAGAATAAAAGGAACAAAGGGGGGCGCCTGGGTGGCTCAGTTGGTTAAGCGACTGCCTTCGGCTCAGGTCATGATTCCGGAGACCCTGGATCGAGCCCCACATCGGGCTCCCTACTCGGCGGGAAGCCTGCTTCTCCCTCTCTCACTCCCCCTGCTTGTGTTCCCTCTCTTGCTGTGTTTCTCTCTGTCAAATAAATAAAATCTTTAAAAAAAAAAAAAGGAACAAAGGGAAGACCGCCAGTGTGGTTTAGATAAGGACCAACAGAGTCAGCTGTGGTCTGCAAGAGTAGCAGACACCATCCTCACTAGCCCCAGCTGCTAGTGTTGCGGCCACTCAGGGAAACCTCAAAACACAAGCACAGGCATGGATTCCCCCACTCCACCAAGGTTATAGGGGTGCCCTGTTCTCATAGCATGCATCTGAGACAGGGGCAGTGTTCTTTCAGCTCATGGTGCCTGGACAGTTGGCTCTAGGGCTCTGGCCCGGGTGATGCCATGTACCCACCCAGGCCAGGATCCAAGGATCAGACGATGAAGTCTCTGGTCCAGTCCAGCCATGGGGTCTTGAAATCATGAAATTCACAGCCGGATTGTCCTTGATGGGCTTATCGCAGCATCTCCTGCAAAGGAAAAATCGTCAGAGACCAAGATCAGACCCCAAGTTGTCAGTCCTACTGATTTCCAATCCTGGGAGCAAAGTAGCGGTGGGAATTGGAATTCTACTCTGTTCTTCCCTGTCAAAGTAAAAAAATAAATTTAAAAAAAAATCTCTCAATGATTTGTGATGCAAAGAAAAGAACAGAATATAAATTTTCACATAAAAGTGATTTGAGAATTCATATCCTGCTACCCAAGTAGTCTTTGATATACTCTGCCCCTCATACACACATACACATATTATCTGTCCCAGATATTTTCACTTAAACTCACATATACATTCATCTTCAATAATAACAGCAGTTAAATAATGCTCTTTGCTAGGGAATGCTCTGAACATTGTACATAAATTAATAACATTAGGAGTGAAGTATATATTATTATCCCCATTTTACAAGTGAGAAAACTGAGGCTCAGAACAATTTAACTTGCCTCAAGTTACTTAGTGAGTGACAAGATAGAGTTTAAACCAGATAGTGAGGTTCCGAACATCAGGTTCTGCCCCATTTGTCCACACTTGTATTCCCAGGCTCCCTCTCAACCCTGTGCCTACAACCAAACCCAGCATCTCCTAAGAGCAAGCAGGTGAAGGAAGCTCTTTGTCAGGTGTAACCTCATTTGTTCTTGAAGAGAAAACTCAGGGGGTTCAAGCTAGGGGGACTGTAGAGCTTATTTAACCCATTGGTTTTGAACTTCTTCTGGCTTTCTCCCATGAAATGTGATAAACATTTTGACTCTTTCCCTGGAAGAGTGCTTTACAAGTTCACAGATGCCTGGAAGCTTATCCATGGTCCCAACTTTAAGTCCTTGATCTATTCTATTGCTTCATTTTACAGTGCCTGGTTCAATGGTAAACATTTAGTACATTGTTATGGTTGTTGTTGTTGTTGGGGAGGAAAACAAAAAACAAAAGGAAGCCTGAGACTTTAAAAATTTGAAATGGCAGGCCGAAGGCCACACAGATTGGAGTGACTGAATTGGAACTAAACCCAGGACTCTCAGGCCGGTGCTCTTTGTAACCCATTACCTTGAAACACAGCCTTTTACAATGTCATTTGAGCCTTTTTAAAGTTTTACCTTCCTCCCATAAAGACCAAAGAAGTGCCCGCCAGTTGGACAGAGAGATGTAAACCAAGGGGTCAGTGTGGTAGTAGAGAAGCTCCATGTTCCAGATCTCTCCATGCCCTTCCTTTTCCTCTCCTTCCAATCTTTCACAGGCTCCTCCTCCTACTCATCTATCTTCTCACTCATATACCTTTTGCATTTCCCAGATATACTAAAAACATGAAAGGAAAGTAGCTACTGATGGAAAGATCCAGTGACACTGACAGCATGAAAGGGGCCTCACCAAGCCCACATCAAGATATACCATGATTCTCTTACCTACACACAGTCCCATGAGCCATTCTCTTCTCTCCCTACCTTTGAAGCAGTTGTCATACTGGGAAAGTATTGGGGTAAAAAACCGTGCAGGGATCTTTTCTTTGAGACTTCCAAGAAACATAACATCCCGGGGCGCCTGGGTGGCTCAGTTGGTTAAGCAACTGCCTTTAGCTCAGGGCATGATCCCGGAGACCCAGGATCGAGTCCCGCATCGGGCTCCCTGCTTGGCAGGAAGCCTGCTTCTCCCTCTCTCACTCTCCCTGCTTGTGTTCCCTCTCTGGCTGTGTTTCTCTCTGGCAAATAAATAAAATCTTTAAAAAGAAAGAAAGAAAGAAAGAAAGAAAGAAAGAAAGAAAGAAAGAAAGAAAGAAAGAAAGAAAGAAAGGAAGGAAGGAAGGAAGAAAGAAAACATACCTTACCCCAGTGTCTCACTCACAATATGTATTTTCCTCTGTCAACTGAACATTCTGGGCTCACTGAGAGTCCTTTCCCTCTGGTTCTCAGACTCAGACTGTCAACTCTTCCAAGATCAAAATTTCCTCCCAGCCCTTTCTTCTCCTGTCTAAATAATTCAATACCCAGGATCTTTTATTCCTAGTCTTAATTCTTAATTTAATTTTTATGACCTATCTGTGGACAATTTCAAATGCCCTATTTTAGTTACATAGCCTCAAACTGAACCCAACGCATGAAGAAAGCTCTGACCAGAGCTAAGCAAAAAGAAGTACTCTCTAACTCCTACCAGTCCCATCTACTAATGGAACCTATTTTACCTGGGAGAAGAAACATGGCCCTCTAGTGATTGCATCCCTGGGAGAAGAAGAAACGGGAAGTGCATGAGATTGACAAGCTGTCCTGGGAGTGTTCAGGCTCTCCCATCCACCCGGCATCATCCACAGCCTCCATCAGCCTTGGTTGCTGTTTTTAAAAACAAAAATAATGTCTACTTTAACATCTAAAAGTACCCACACAAAAATTAGAATACCCTATGTTGTAGAAGATTCAGAGAAATACATGCTTTCCAATAGCTAGTATGATCTCTTGGGAGCATAGTCTGGGAATGTGGGGGGAAAAGTCTTAAAATATGCCGAACTACTGATCCAGTAATTCTACTTTTAGGCAGTTATCCTAAGAATGTAATTGAAGGTATGTGCACAGACCCAAGTACAGACACATTCATCTCAACCTTGTTTATAAAAGTAAAAAAAAACTAGAGTCAACTAAATGCTAGCAATAAATGATTGGTTAAGTAAATTTTGGTATAAAATAGGCAGACAATGGGATATTATGCAGCCATTAATACTCATGCATGGAAGAATATTTAAAGATTTGAAAATATGTAAACATATTTTCACCAATGCCCTAGGTAAAAAAGCAAACTAAAATATACAGTGTGATCCCATTTTTTTATTGAGAAATAAAAAAAAAAAAAATGCATAGAAAACTCTGAGAAGCTAGTATAAAGATGTTAACAGTGATGGTCTTAAGAGTGATTTTTATTCTTTTCCTCCTTGTATCTGTGTGTTCTAATTTTCCATGATAAACACATTGCTTTTCCAAGCAAATAAACTTATTTTTATTATTCATAGTATATACTTTTTTTCACAGGGTTGCCAGGATAAAATAGAATAATGCACCTGAAAAAATGCTTTTAGTGTTATCAAGCACCATGTAAATATTATGATCTCCTCTACTTAAGCCCAGAGTTCCTTCCCCATCATTCACACGGAGCATCGCATATGGCATAGTGGGCTCCACGCCTGATGTAGGACTCCACCTCATGACCCTAAGATCATGACCTGAGTGGACACCAAGGGTCGGTCACTTAATGGATTGTACCACCCAGGCACCCCGACCGCCTTTCTTTCTTTTTTTTTTTCTTTTATAAGATTTTATTTATTTGACAGAGGGAAACACAGCCAGAGAGGGAACACAAGCAGAGGGAGTGAAAGAGGGAGAAGCAGGCTTACCCGCCGAGCAGGGAGCCCGATGTGGGGCTCGATCCCGGGTCTCCAGGATCATGACCTGAGCTGAAGGCAGTCGCTTAAGCAACTGAGCCACCCAGATGCCCCTCCGACCTCCTTTCTTTAAAAAATGCTCGGGGGCGCCTGGGTGGCTCAGTGGGTTAAAGCCTCTGCCATCGGCTCAGGTCATAACTCAGGGTCCTGGGATCAAGGCCCGCGTCTGGGGAGGGGAGGGGCTTTCTCCTCTCTCTGCCTGCCTCTCTGCCTACTTGTGATCTCTCTCTCTCTGTCAAATAACTAAATAAAACCTTAAAAAAAGAAAAAAAATCACTTTAAAAAAAAGTGCCCAGGGCGCCTGGGTGGCTTAGTTGGTTGAGCAACTGCCTTTGGCTCAGGTCATGATCCTGGAGTCCTGGGATCCAGCCCCACATCGGGCTCCCTGCTCGGCAGGAGGACTGCTTCTCCCTCTCACTCCCCCTGCTTGTGTTCCCTCTCTCGCTGTGTTTCTCTCTGTCAAATAAATAAATAAATAAATAAACAATTAAATAAATAAATGCTCATATAGGGGCACCTGGTGGCTCAGTCGTTAAGCATCTCCCTTCAGCTCAGGTCATGATCCCGGAGTCCTGGGATCAAGCCCCACACAGGGCTCCCTGCTCGGCGGGAAGCCTGCTTCTCCCTCTCACTCCCCCTGCTTGTGTTCCCTCTCTAGCTGTGTTTTGTCCATCAAATAAATAAATAAAATCTTTAAAAATGCTCATATAGTCAGCAAACCATGGTACCTATCTTTTCCATACATAATAGATATTAGAGACCCAGTGATACTACTCCACTGAAGGGCCATGTTTCCACTCATCCCTCTAGATCCTTACTCTGTTTAGTCTTTCTTCATAACCCTTGTCTCTCTCCACTATGATCATCACCCCACCCCATTTATAGATCTGCCTAAGTCTGTAACCAACCCCTTTCTTCCCTTCCTTCTTTCATCTATTCACCAAAAACAATAGTGATCACTTGATATGCAACAGTCACTGACTGGTTGCTGGGACACAAAGATGAATAAAATAAAAAAGAGGTGGAAGGGAAGATGAGTAAGGTGACTCAAAAGAGGAAGGAGGTAAGTCAAGGCTCAGAGGTGAAAATGTACATAGCCTTGCAGAAGACCTAGTTTCATTAGAGAGCAAACATGGAGTGGGAGCCCTGCTCCCAAGCAGTCAGGGACCTTCTGGAAGCTACTGCTCACGCAGACCCCCATGGACACGGACACTGCGAAGGCTCACAGCCAGGAAGCTCACACAGCCACTTGCCTGCACTGCCGGAAGAGAAAGGGGTACAATCCCTCTTGCCTCTCTTCTGCTTTCCCAAACTAGCCAAACATCCCTCATTGGCAGAAAAGAAATGACAGCAAGAACTGTGAAAAGCCAGGACAGCTGGGTGGCTTAGTGGGCTGAGTCTGCCTTTGGGGCGCCTGGGTGGCACAGTAGTTAAGTGTCTGCCTTCAGCTCAGGTCATGATCCTGGAGTCCCTGGGTCGAGTCCCTGGGTCGAGTTCCCGCATGGGGCTTCCTGCTCTGTGGGAAGCCTGCTTCTTCCTCTCTCTCTCCCCCTGCTTGTGTTCCATCGATAGCTGTGTTTCTCTCTGTCAAATAAATAAAATCTTAAAAAAAAAAAAATAGAGTCTGCCTTCAGCTCAGGTCATGATCCTAGGGTCCTAGGATCAAGTCCCACATAGGGCTCTTTGCTCCACTGGGAGACTGCTTCTCCCCCTGCCTGCCACTCCCCCTGCTTGTGCTCTCCCTCTCTCTCTCTGACAAATAACTTAGTTAAATTAAATTTTTAAAAAATTTAATTAAATTAAAAAATTTTTTAAAAGAACCCTGAGGGGCGCCTGGGTGGCTCAGTTGGTTAAGCGACTGCCTTCAGCTCAGGTCATGATCCCGGAGACCCTGGATCGAGTCCCACATCGGGCTCCCTGCTCGGCGGGAAGCCTGCTTCTCCCTCTCTCAGTCCCCCTGCTTGTGTTCCCTCTCTGGCTGTGTTTCTCTCTGTCAGATAAATAAAAATCTTAAAAAAAAAAAAAAAAGAACCCTGAAAAGCCAAGGACTTGAGAAATCCGTTCCCAGGTTTCCAAACTCTAGGATACAAAGGTGGGAAGGGACGGTGATAGCCCAGAGCACTCTTTCCCCAGCCTTTACTACAATTTTTGGTCTTTTCTTCAGCATACTATGGAATGCTGGATTCTGCATGTATTTCATTCAACCTTGTCATGATGGTGGCTTGTCTCTCTGGCTGGGTTGTAAGTTCTCTGAGACAAAATTCCACTTGTTTGGTTCCTTTCTTGGAATCCTCCCAATGCCCAGCAGGCATATTGCTCTACACTGAGAAGGTACCCACAAGATATTGACAAATAAATGCAATGTTGAGGGCGCCTGGGTGGCTCAGTTGGTTAAGCGACTGCCTTCGGCTCAGGTCATGATCCCAGAGACCCAGGATCGAGCCCCACATTGGGCTCCCTGCTCGGCGGGAAGCCTGCTTCTCCCTCTCTCACCCCCCCTGCTTGTGTTCCCTCTTTGACTGTGTTTCTTTCTGTCAAATAAATAAAATCTTTAAAAAAATAAATGCAATGTTGAGACCAGAATTCCAGCCTTCTGACTCACATTTCAGAGCTCCACCCAACATCACTCAGACTTTCTTCATTGACAGGAGGATTATTTTTAGTGAGTTAAGGATGAGTTTGAAATTGCTCCATTCATGGGGTGCCTGGGTAGCTCAGTTACTTAGCATCTCTTTTCCGCTCATGATCCGGGCATCCTGGGATCGAGCCCCATATCAGGCTCCCTGCTAGGCGGGAAGCCTGCTTCTCCTTCTCTCATGCCCCCTGCTTGTGTTCCCTCTCTAGCTGTGTTTCTCTCTGTCAAATAAATAAATAAAATCTTAAAAAAAGAAAAGAAATTGCTCCATTCAGTTTTGCTTGGCAGGGGGCACCCCACTGCAATAAAAAGAACAGAAGAGATCACACTGAATGAGAAGTTCCCAGCAGGCACTGGGGCAGATGTGTGGAACCCTGGGATCTACGAAGAGCTGTTTCAATTCCCAGTGAAGTAACAGTGAAAATATCAGTAGGACTGAAGAGAACCCCAGCTGGACCCAACCAGCTGTTTCTCCAGAATGGACCGACTCAGTCTCACCTATTTCAAACTAACAGAGATGTGAAAGAAGGTGCTTCCTCTACGTTTTTATTAGTAAATAATTAGTCATAACATCTATAAGAAAACCAAGACAAGAAGGCTGATTAGATTTGTTACAGAATTTTTTTTTTACCAAGGATGGATCTGCAGTTTAAAATGGTACTAACCATCACAACTACAAAGTGCTATCTATCAGATGCCTCTCCTGCCAAGCACTGCTCAAAGTTTCATGTTATCTCTCTAAAACATCGCGGTTGCCTCATGCGGTACTTGTACAAGTGAGGGAAGTGAAGCTGGGAAAAGGTAACTGACATGCCTGAAGACACGCATCCAATAAGCAGTGTCATCAGGATACAAACCTCGGCAGTCGGCAGTGGGAGATGATCCTCCCTCTTAGTCCCTGGGCAATCATTACCCACGGTTAGAAATTCAAACAAGCCTTTCGTAATGACTTGTAGGAAGCAAGCCGTTGTACTTAACATTACTGTAATTCATGAATTTGCTAATTTCCATCACCTTTTTAATCCATACAAACCAAAGTATCTATATATAAATGGCTTTATAACATTAGGTAAATATCACTTAACTTTTCTAAGTTTGATGCCAGACCATCAAACTCTTATTCTTTCCAGTTTTTCGGGCAAAATGCAGAGGGCAGAGAGTCAGTCTATCAAGGAGTTCTAGATGTTTATTAGCAAATGAACAGCAATGAAAGTGGTTAGTTTACATTAGAGCTGATGAAGGATGACACCATGTTCCTCGGCTCTCCAGGGGCCATTTCGACTTCGGTCTGGGGTCAGGGACCTGGTTAGCTTGAAGCTGCCTGAGAGGTGTTGTCTAATCCACAGGGCATCTGGGAAGGCCACGTTGATTCCAAAACCATTCTAAAATATGCCTTCCCCTCCAGGATGGCACTTCATCCCACTCCTACCCAGTGCAGGCTTTCTATGGCAGGCTAATGCTCTGGGGCAGGAGCACTAAAGGGAATCATTCTCAGACTGAAGCTGGGCTCTGTTATGACCAATGAGTGGTGATTGTTTATCCTTCCCCACATTTTCTTCCCTTTCTGTTCCTGCTGCCTCTCCTTCCCCATCCATTCTCCTTAAACAGTGCTAATCCTGCAAATATTAGCCATTTTAAGTATGAAATAACCTGGCACACTGGGATATCTTTTTTTTCTTTAAGAGTTTGTTTTTGGGGGGCACCTGGGTGGCTCAGTTGGGCAACTGCCTTCGGCTCAGGTCATGATCCCAGAGACCTGGGGTCAAGTCCCACATCGGGCTCCCTGCTCGGCGGGAAGCCTGCTTCTCCCTCTCTCACTCCCCCTGCTTGTGTTCCCCTCTGGCTGTGTTTGTCTCTGTCAAATAAATAAAATCTTAAAAAAAAAAATAGTTTGTTTTGTTTTGTTTTGGTTTGGTTTTTTTGACAGAGATCACAAGAAGGCAGAGAGGCAGGCAGGCAGAGAGAGAGGAGGAAGCAGGCTCCCGGCCAAGCAGAGAACCCCACGCGGGCCTAGATCCCAGGACCCTGAGATCATGACCTGAGCCGAAGGCAGAGGCTTTAACCCACTGAGCCACCCAGGTGCCCCACACTGGGATATCTTGAGGGGCCAAACTCTCCGTGTGCCTAAAATCTTGAACAGTGATAGATTCTCACAAAGGAACCAGATGAATAAAACACTGGCCTAAGAGTCAGGACATCAGGATGGCTCTTCTTCTTCCCTCCTTTCTGCCCTTCTTTGCCCATCCTTTGAAAGTGGCAATATGGCCACCAAAGAGGCAACCACAGGGAGGCAACAAATAAAGGGCAATGCCAGCCAAAGACACATGGCATCAGGCCTGGATCAAGACGTTGACAGAACCAAGAAGCCCAGCCAAGGAGGCAGACTCTGATTAAGGGATTGGTTACTTACAGGAAGATTGAAAAATAAGTATGTTAAGACTGAGAGCCAGGTTCATCAGGGCCTGAGGAGGGATTTACATATACAGAATGGGAAAAGTCTAGAAAAAACCCTGAGGTATTAGATTGGAATTGGAGATATTAATGTGAGCTCATACTTGATAGAGGAAGATAGATGATAGGTACCAAAGAATGTATGTGACACATAGTTACAATAAGCATACTAAGCCCCTCGCTTTCTAAATACCAGTCTCCACTAAAAGAAATAGGGGCTCCTTAGAGAAATGACTGTCCAGGACTGGGGCATAAGGTGGGCTTGGAATGTCATATCGTAACAGAAAATAAAGAAGTGCTCAGAGTGCGAGGATATATCCAGAGAGCATGAGACTCAACTTGAGGGTTCTCACTACCTAATCCTGGGACAATCTGATCATGATAATAATGAGAGTAACAGACCCTAATCTGTTGACTAACATAGGAATCCATAAGTTCACTGGTAAAATAAGTGAATGATATGGGGGCACGTGGGTGGCTCAGTTGGTTAAGCGACTGCCTTCAGCTTAGGTCATGATCCCGGAGACCCAGGATCGAGCCGCACATCGGGCTCCCTGCTCAGCGGGAAGCCTGCTTCTCCCTCTCTCACTCCCCCTGCTTGTGTTCCCTCTCTGGCTGTGTTTCTCTCTGTCAAATGAATAAATCTTTTTTTAAAAAAAATAAGTAGGGGCGCCTGGGTGGCTCAGTTGGTTAAGCGACTGCCTTTGGCTCAGGTCATGATCCCGGAGTCCCAGGATCAAGTCCCGCATGGGGCTCCCTGCTCAGCAGGAAGCCTGCTTCTCCCTCTCTCACTCCCCCTGCTTGTGTTCCCTCTCTCGCTGTGTTTCTCTCTGTCGAATAAATAAATAAAATCTTTAAAAAAAAAAAAAGTGAATGATATGAATAACGGCATGCTCTTCCTTACAGCAGAATGTCATCTAATAATTTAAAAGGAATGATAGACTTTTAAAATCACCATGTGGCAACCATCATATTGGTGGCTGATTCAGGCAGGAGTCATCAACAGAGTTAGGATTGCTAAGTAACGTTTGATGAGGAATAAGATATTGGAATAGTCTTGGACCAAACACATTACAAGTGTAAAATAATGACTTCACAGTGGAGAAACTTGGCAGATACCAACGTAGCCAGATGATCGTGGTTAAGGTCAACAGCAGTGGGACTGGTTGACGTCAGATATCTCCTGATATCATGCATTGAGAAGAACATATCATCCTTTGGGCGCTATACCTGCCAAGAATGCACAGCCTAAGTCTGGCAGCAGAGAGCATCAGACAAACCCAATTGAGAATATTTCCAAAACCAAAGGTGTATGTACTCTTTGACACTGTCAAGGTCATGAAAGACAGGGAAATGTTAAGGAACTAGTCTAGGTTGCAGAAGACTGAAGAGAAGTGACAGTTCAGTACGATGTGGCAGTGAATTGGATTCTAGGCCAGAAAAAGAGAGAGAATGGGACAGTACGCAAAATTTTAACAGGGTCTGTGTACTGAATAATAAACTGTGGTATGAATGTTGATTTTTTGATTTTGGATGGTTACATTATGATTATATAGGAAAATGCTCTTCTTTGGGGGAAATACATTATAGTGTTTAAGGGATGGGTCATCATGTTTGCAGTTTGTTCTCCAGCTTGTTCTGAGAAGAAGAATCATCATGGCATGCCTGGATGGCACAGTCGGTTAAGCCTCCAACTCTTGATTTCTGTTCAGGTCATGATCTCAGCGTTGTGAGATTGAGCCCTGTATCGGTCTCTGTCCTCATTGCAGGGTCTGCCTCTCCCCCACTCAAATAAATAAATAAATAAATCTTTTTTTTTTTTAAAGGATCTTCAAATACATTAAAGGAACAAAGAAATATGGTAAAATATTAACAATTAGGGAATCTAGGTAAAGAGAATATGCAAGTTTTGTGTACTAGTTTTACAATTTTTCTCTAAGTTTGAAATTGTTTCAAAATAAGATTTTTTAAAGATGTTTTTATTTATTTTGAAAGATTTTATTTATCTGACAGTGAGAAACACAGCTAGAGAGGGAACATAAGCAGGGGGAGTGAGAGGGGAGAAGCAGGCCTCCCACTGAGCAGGGACCCTGATGGGGGACTCGATCCCGGGACTCTGGGATCATGACCTGAGCCGAAGGCAGACGCCTAATGACTGAGCCACCCAGGTGCCCCTAAAGATGTTTTTAAAATGAGATGCTAGAATGACTCAAATTAAAAATACTGATAATGCCTAGTGTTGTCAAGGATATGGAATAGCATAAACTCTCATGCAGGGGCACCTGGATGGCTCAGTCGGTTAAGCATTTGCCTTCAGTTCAGGTCATGATCCCAGGGACCTGGGATTGAGTCCCACATCCAATTCTTTGCTCAGCAGGGCACCTGCTTCTCCCTCTGTCTGCTGCTCCCCCTGCTTGTGCACTGTTTCTCTCTCTTTGACAAATAAATAAATAAAATCTTAAACTCTCATACACTGTCGGTGGAGGTTTAAACTGGTAAAACTACTTTGAAAAACCACAGGGCAGTATCTACTAAAGCTGACCTAAATATACCCCATGAGCCACTAATTCTACTTGTAGGTATTTACTCCAAAAGAAATTCCCACATAGGTGCCCTACACATACAAGAATATTTGGGCAGCACTATCTGTACTAGTCAAAAACTTGTGGGGGGAATCTGTATTAGTTATCAATTACTGGAAAAAAAATTACCCCCAAAGTTAGCAGCTAATAACACAAACACTTATACCCCACAGATTCTGTGAGTCAGGAATCCAGTGTGGCTTAGCTTTGTGACCCTTGCTCAAGGTCTGTCATGATGTCACAGTCAGCTGTTGGCCAGAGCTCAGTCATCTCAAGGTTTGACTAGGGCTGGAGAATCTGCTTCCAAGCTCACTCTTGTTGGTTAGAAGACCTCTGTCTCTCACCACGTGGACCTCTCCAGAGGACTACCTCATGATATGGCACTGATTTCCCTCAGGTAGGCAATGGAAGAGAAAGCACCCATGGGAGAGACCACAGTCTTTTTTTGTAACCTTACCTCAGAAGTGAAATGTCATCACTCTTGCCATATTCTATTTGTTAGAAGCTAGTCATTAGGTCCAGCCCACACTCAAGGAGACAGGATGACACAGGGTCATGAATAACCAAAAGCAAGGATTATTGGGGGCCATCTTAGAGACTGCCTACCTCACAGTCTAATTATCCAACAATGGTAGAATGGGCAAATAAACTATGGTCTATTTAAATACACTGCAATATTAAAGAACAAGAAAACGAATTACCTACAGTTACTTGGAACAAGAAATGACTCTCAGAAACAAAACATTGGGAAAAAATATAGTCAGTCATATAGTATGATTCTATTTTTGTGACATTGAAAAAATGGACAAAACTAAACTGTGATAAAAGGAGTCAGATAAAGATTACCTTTGTGGAGGAAGGATGGAGTAATGACTGGGAAGGGCGCTTCCGGAATACTAGTAATGTCTTAGATCCTGACTTGGATCACAATTACATGAGGGATTCATTTCATAAAAATATATCAAGCTTTACACTTTTGGTGTGTGCACTCTTCTGTATGCATACTATACTTCAGTAAAATATTTTACTTAAGATTCACCCCAGAAAATTCAGGATTAAATTTATTTGGTAACCTTTTATTTTCTTGTAATTGTGAATTTATAACAAAGTTGCAAGAATCATACAAAACACTCCTGTATATTCCTGTCCCAGATTCATCAAAGGCTGACATTTGCCCCACTTGCTTTATCATTCTCTCTGTATGTGTATCTGTACATGTTTTATCTGGACTGAAATTAAGTTGCAGATATCATACCTATTTGCCCCTAAATGCATCATGTGCATTCCCTATGAACAAGGACATTCTTTTAGATAATCATGGTACAGTCATCAAAATCCGGAAGTATAACATCAAAATACCATTGTCTCAGCTACAGTCCATAATTCCATTCCATCAATTGTTCCAACAATGCCTTTTCCTTTTTGAAAGGGCGTGGGGGGCAACAAAGCGAGGTTTATTGAGCAATAGCAAAGTGATAGTACAAAGCTCCCGAGGAGGGAGGGGACCCAAGAGGGTTGCCCTCCTCTTTATTTAAGTACAGTCTCCAATTCTAAAATTACGTGTTACATGTAGTCATCATGTCTTTTTAGTCTCCTTTAATCTGGAGGAGTTTATCAGTTTTTCATGACCTTGACTGTTTGGAAGGCCACAGGCCAGTTGTTTATACGGACCCTTCAGTTTGTCTGATGTCTCCTCGTGATAAGGTTGAGCTTCATGCAGTTTTGTCAGGAACACTGCAAAAGTGATATTATGTCCTTGTCAACACATCATATCCGAGGTACCTGATTCTACCTACTAACTTTGATTACTTGCTTGAGGCAGTGACTACCAGATCGTACCACTGAAAAGTTACAATTTTTCCTGTTATAGTCACTAGCTAACCTTCGGGGAGATAACTTGAGACTACGTAAGTATCATGTTCCTCAGCCAACGCCGCCCACTAATTTGGGTTCCATTGATGATTCTTACCGGAAGCAGTTAATAATATGGTCCTTGCCAAATGGTGATTTTTTTAATTCCACCATTCTTTCCTCATGATCACATTTATTAGTTGGCATTCTGCTGGAAAGAGATTTTCCCTTCTCTACCTCTTACATATTTATTCGTTCATCTGTGTACATCAGTATGAATTCGCAGATTCTTATTTCAGTCAGTGGATTATGATATTCCTATCACTTTTAATTTTGAGACTCCAGTTATCCCGGATTTGGCTAGAAGAAGATCAAGATGAAATCTTGCCCTGACATTACTAGCCAAGTGATCTCATACTCTGAAATCCCCTTATACTGAAGTAAAAATAGATCGTGCATTTGAACTACACAATGTACCCAAGTATAACAAAGGTACAGGGACAAGGCAGTACAACCTAAGAGGAGAAAGAAGAAAATACAGAGCCTATGAACCTTATTTAGCACAATCTCCCTAGTTTGTATCTGTAAGTTTCAGGTATAAATGATTAACTCAAAGTAAGACAGCAACAGGGATGAGTTTTAATGCTCTACTAAAATCTGCCGTGTTTGCAATCAGGAATAAATAAGAGTTCAAGTTCACAGAAAAATAACTTCAGGCTTCTTTTTTTCTTTGCCAGGGAGGCTTCTTTTTCCATCGACTCTAAGGCTCAGTTCTCCTTCCATTTGTCCTAAGGCTGTGATAACTATCAACTAACAGCAATATCAAGTATTCGCCTTATAACTTAGCACACTACAAAAAAGAAATGGTGAGACCACATTGTTTATTTTTATTTATTTATTGTTTTCTCTTTTTAAAAAAAGATTGTATCTATTTAATGAGAGAAACAAAGCTAAAAAGGGAGCACACACAGCGGGAGTGAGAGAGGGAGAAACAGGCTTCCTGCTGATTGGGGAGCCTGATGTGGGGCTCGAGGGGGGTCACCATGCAGGGCTAGATCCTGGGACTCCAGGACTCGAAGGTCATGACCTGAGCCAAAGGCAGACTTTTAACGACCAAGCCACCCAACTGCCTCTTTTTTTGTTGTTGTTATTCTTTTTTTTTTTTAAGATTTTATTTATTTATTTGACAGAGAGAAACACAGCAGCGAGAGAGGGAACACAAGCAAGGGGAGTGAGAGAGGGAGAAGCAGGCTTCCCGCTGAGCAGAGAGACCCATGTGGGGCTCGATCCTGGGTCTCCAGGATCATGACCTGAGCCGAAGGCAGTCGCTTAACCAACTGAGCCACCCAGGCACCCCCCCCTTTTTTTTTAAAGGTTTTATTTATTTATTTGACAGAGAGAGATCACAAGTAGGCAGAGGCAGGAAGAGAGAGAGGAGGAAGCAGCCTCCCTACTGAGCACAGAGCCCGATGTGGGCCTCAGCCTGGATCCCAAGACCTTGAGATCATGACCTGAGCAGAAGGCAGAGGCTTAACCCACTGAGCACCCAGATGCCCGAGACAATTCTTGCATGACAATGAACTCTGTCTTCTGCTTTTCAAAATCTAGAGGATGTTAAAAAAAACTTTTATCTTAAACAAGAGAGAAGCACCTGTCAAAGGGGGGCTCTTTTCTTCTGTAGAGTGCTGTGAATTACACTTAAGGTTGACAGTAAACACCTGCAGACCTCTAAAAATTTGACAAATAAAATCAATACATACCATTAGGAAATAAGAAGTAAAAGTCAGAATTGAGAGCTTGACCACTGCCTAGGCAGTGGAATTAATATATCTAAGAGTTAGAAACTGAAGGGTTGAAACTTTGAGAAATAAAGAGAATTGTAAAGGCAAGCTCAGCCAGAGTTTAGGGGGCTACCTAGCACTATGCAGGAAAGAGACTATTGAGAGAGCTTTAGTCTCTTATAAGATTGCTTACTTTAAGCAACCTGGACACAATCAAACATCCAAACCCTCCAAGCTAAGGAAGATTTTAATATCATTGAACAACATCCTACAACGCCTGTCTGAGCAGCAGTCAGCTTTTGGTGACCCCCACTATTGCATCATGCCCCCTTCAAACTGCAGTAGAAATGTTAGAAATTAAACTCAGTATATTTAGTCACCCAAACTGTTTTGAAAAGGTTAGAGCAAAAAAATGAGAAGAAAATCATACGTTGTACCGTGAAAGCCAAGAGAGGTTTAGAAAGAAGGGTAATCAACGGTGTCAAATACTATAGGGAAGTTCTAAGAGAATGCGAGCTGAGAAGAATCCACTGTGCTTGATGATTAGGAAGACAGAATTGTCTTTCAGTAGAATGATAGGGACAGGGGATACGGGAAGAGCAGGAGTCAAGAGAGCAGAACTAAGAGTGACTGAGCATTGGAAAAATGGAGTTCCATCCTTGAACATCCAACAATAAAAGGATGAGGAAAACAGGCTAAGAGTTGCATCAAGGTCAAGTGAAGGTTGGGGGTGTTGGGTGTTATTTTTTGGTTTTGGTGTTGTTTTCTCAGCACAGGGAAGAAAGATTATGTCTGCAGGCAGAGGAGAGAAAAGGAAATTAAAGGTGCTGAAGCTAGACAAAATGGAGGTCATTAAGGGAGAAAATCTTTGATTCTAGATGTTATAGCACCCACAAGGGAGAAAGGGGGAAAACAGAATTGAGAGCACAAGCATAGTTTAAACTGAAGCTTAGTTCATCTGAGGTAAGGAGAGAGGAAGAAACAGTGGCAGGGTTATTTTGGAATAGATTAAAGGCTCATCTCACATGGTCTTTATTTTGTCGGGAAAGTAGGAGGTAAGAACCCCTTTTAAAGGAGAAGAAGGTACAGGTACTAAGGGGCACCCAGAGGGGACTGAAGAGAGAAAAGTCCAGAACAACTGTGGACCCTAAACTAACAGAATGGACACCTGATACAAAGTAGGCACTCACTGGATGTTTGAATAAATGATAAGCACGTGAGAAAAGTAACTGTCGAGTCACAAGAAAAACCATAGTTTGTTAGAATGATAAAACATTCACATAATTTTTTAAGGATTTTATTTATGTGTCAGAGAGAGAAAGAGCACAAGAAGGGGGAACAGGCAGAAGGAGAAGCAGGCTCCCTGCTGAGTAAGAAGCCCAATGCGGGACATGATCCCAGGATCCTAGGATCATGACCTGAGCCAAAGGCAGATGCTTAATCAGCTGAGCCACCCAGGCACCTTAATTCCACATAATTTTTGTAACCTTTTGTAGAACCAAAAGACAGAAGGAAGGGTAAGTCACCACCTTTAATGTGACCTGAAGCCTTTCCTCAAAGGTCCTGGAGGAAAAGTAAGAAGAGTTCCAGGGTACTAAGGCTTGTATTTGTAAGTATAACCCCAGTATTGAGATAGACTAGGAAACACAGGTTGAGCAAGAAGTAAACAGTACTCCCCCGCCAAAAAATATCTTGGTATGAGCTTCACTTATTGATGTTTTAACATTAAATCATCAGTGTAGCTCCAAATCTGTGACTTTTTTTTTAATTGTGTTGCTTTTTCTTTGTGAATATATATGAGACCACTATCAACCAACCATCTGTTCCTGGCTCCCCAGCATCACTCAACCAGAGAATTCAGGTCTGACAGTTTCCACCATCACCTCGGTGCTAACAATAACAGAACATTTGCAGTTCCCATCTCTGCTGCAAACTCCAGTGCCACATTTCCATCTGAGTACAAGTGGCCCCCTCTTGGCAGCCCCCGTCTCTGCAAATTTCAATATATCCAAACCAAACCTGACACCTTTCCAAAACTCTAGCTCCCCTTCTGCAAAAGTCAGGATCCCTTCAAGAGCCACAGACCACATCAGTTATTTGGAGAGGAATATAAAGAACTGTTAAGTGGGTCTAAAATTGTTAACTGTGTAACCCAAAGGGTAAAAAGAAAACACTAAAGTATCACAGAAGTAGCAAGCGCAGAAGCAGTGGCCACTCCACACTGAGGGAAGAAAGGGAAGAAGGCAGACTTATTAGAAGTTGGAAGCTTGGAGAAGTTCTCCCTCAGAACTGAAATTCAGCTATTTGAGGAGGGAGCGTCAGGTGACTTGTGCTTGTGTCTCAGCAGGGGGATAAGAGTGGTTCTCCAAGTGTTGGAGAGAAATGGAGAGCCGGATTCCACTTCTGCCAAAAGGACTGCTGGAATGAAGAAGCCCTGCTGGGACACAGTTCACAGGAAATGCAATTAGAGAGGAAGCCCACGTGGAACAAACTAGAAGGAGCCAGTGGTTTCCCCCTCCTCCAGCCTTCCAGTCTCCCCCTAGTGCCCTTTATTGGCAGAGTTGAACAGGAAGCCAGCTGGAGAAGCAGAAAGGCAGTTTGGTAGGTTGCCGCCCCGCATGCAAAGCAGTCAGGTTTGGAGCTAAGAGACAATTACTTGGTAATTGACACAGCTTCTGAGCTATATAGCTAGGGTCCAGCCAGGATTCAGAAACCGCTGGAAGTACACAGAGGAATGGTACCACAAGGAATTGATTGGTGCATAAGCAATAGAAGGGTTATGAAGTCAAACAGGGACCGACAGCAAAGCAATCCAGAAATTGACGACGACAGGCAGCTGCTATCCTGCCCTAGGCCGGAGGGACATTGAGAGCTGGTGGTGTTATTAGAACCCAGAATCTAAGGGCATCCAGAGGGCACTAGAATCATGGCAAGGTCTGTAGGGAGGGAGCCAGGATTACGGAGAGAAAGGCTGTCTGCCCAAGGAGATACAGCTGCTCGAAATAATGCAGGCAGCAAAGAAAGGAGGAGGAAACACACTAGATTCTCTGTCTTCTCTTTCTACACTCCTTTCAGCCAATGACTTCCATTGCAGACCTATCCAGAAGAGGGCAAAGAAAAGTAGTGCCATGTGATACAAGACAAAGAGGTTAAGAACAGAAAAGGATCAGGGCACCTGGGTGGCTCAGTTGGTTAAGTGCCTGCCTTCAGCTCAGGTCATTTTCTCAGGGCCCCGAGACGGAGCCCTGCATCGGGTACCCTGCTCCTCAAGGAGCCTGCTTCTCCTTCTTCCTCTGCTCCTCCCCATTCCCCTCTCCCTACCTCTACCCCCATTCATGCTCGCTCACTCTCTCTCAAATGAATAAATAAAATCTTTAAAAAAAAAAAAAAAAAGAACAGAGAAGGATCTGAAAGCAACCAGGAAAATGACCAGCACACTAATAAAACCAATTATGTCATTGACATCACTGTTTTCCTGACTTCTCTGCTCAGTATCCCCAATCTTCAAGTCCCACATCCAGTATTTGACTCAACTTGATTTACAATGGTTTTCCTTTGAAATGTATCTAATATCCGTCTTTTTCCATTATATTGGCCTTGCTTAATTCAGGCCTTCCTCACCACAGATATGATTATTGGAATAGTCTCCCCTTAACCGGTCTTGAACCTCCAGTTTCTTTCTAGTACTGTCTATGTCTATTCCAGGGGTCAGCAGACATTGGCCAATGGGCCATATCTATTTTTGTACATAAAGTTTTATTGGAACATTACCATGCTCATTTGTTTACTGCTTTCACACAGCAAATGACAAAGTTTAGTACTCGTGATGGAGACCATATAGCCCACAAAGACTAAAATATTTACTTTCCAGCCCTCTATACATTAAGTTTGCTGACCCTTGGAATGGAATAGTCTGCTTCTTTCTGTTACTGATTTTCCTAAACTACTCTTCCTTGTGTCATTTTCCCACCTTCAAATTATTCTTCATGTCTCTACAGTAAAACCCAAAGCCCACAGCTTATCAAGATTCAACGTGTTCCCAAAACCGATGCCACATTAAATTAATGTTTAAATCAATGATTTAGTGAGATGGTAAGTATAATGTAGCACAGTAGCCAGCACATTATAATTTAAGTATCATTGTTTTATTTAATCTACTTTTTTTTAAAGATTTTATTTATTTTTTTGACAGAGAGAAACACAGTGAGAGAAGGAACACAAGCAGGGAGAGTGAGAGAGGGAGAAGCAGGCTTCCCGCCGAGCAGGGAGCCCGATGTGGGGCTCGATCCTCGGACTCCGGGATCATGACCTGAGCCGAAGGCAGTCACTTAACCAACTGAGCCACCCAGGTGCCCCTTAATCTACTTTTCCAGTTATCTACGACATCCCCTCTACTCATATTCATTTTTTTCTTTGTTTTTCTTTCTTTTAAGTTTATTTATTTTAGTAATCACTACACCCAACATGAGGCTCAAACTCATAACCCTGAGATCAAGAGTCTCATGCTCTTCCAACTGAGCCAGCCAGGTGTCCCCCATTTTTTGTTTCTGAGCTCACCGATAATATAGTAATTACTTTTTAAATAACACTGTAAGCTGAATTGTGTCCTCCCCCAATATTTGTATGTTGAAATTCTAACACCCCCAGTACCACAAACTGTAACGACATTTGAAGAGAAGACCTTTAAAAAGGTGATTAAGTTAAAATAAGGTATTTTGGGTGGGCCCTAATTTAATATGACCAGTGTCCTTATAAGAATTACAGGGTTGGGATGCCTGGGTGGCTCAGTCAGTTGAGCATCCACCTCTTGGTTTCAGTTCAGGTTATGATCTCATGGGTCATAGGATCGAGCCCCATGTGGTCAGGCTCCATGCTCAGCCAGGAATCAACCAGAAGAGTCTCTCCCTCTGCCCGTCTCCCCACTCACATGAGCACATGCTCCATCTCTTTCTTTCTCTAGAGTTTAAAATAAATAAATCTAGGGCGCCTGGGTGGCTCAGCCATTTGAGCGTCTGCCTTCAGCTCAGGTCGTGATCCCAGGGTCCTGAGATTGAGTCAGCCTTACATGGGGCTCCCTGCTTAGCGGGGAGCCTGCTTCTCCAACTCCCTTTGCCCCTCCCCTAGTTTATGCTCTCTCTCTGTCCATCAAATACATAAATAAAATCTTTTAAAATAAAATACAATAAATAAATATTTTAAGAAGGAAAAAAAGGAATTACAGAGTTACTCATTTGCAGACCAGTGTTCCTAGTGTCCTCTACGCACTGTACTCGTTGTTGTGTCTGTGCCGTGGTCTTGCTCCCCTTTCCTCCAAGCACCAACCAGAATCACACCCCCTGCTCTCTTCATGAATTTCCCAACTGTTGTGACCATGTTAATTTTGCCCTCCCAGTTAGTCTGTATTTCATTACCAAAAACTTCACTGTAAATTTGTTTTTAAAGTCCTTTAATCATGTCATGCATCTGTATTTTCTCCATACCTAGACTATGAATTTCTCTGAGGTTTTTCTCTGTATCCTAGAGTGTTTAGTGCTAAAAAATGAACAAAAGAAAAATATGGAAGACCAGTATTTATGTATAAATATGTATCTTTTTTAAAGGAAGACTAGGGGCACCTGGCTGGTTCAGTTGGTTAAGCGACTGCTTTCGGCTCAGGTCATGATCCTGGAGTTCCGGGATCAAGCCCCATTATCAGGCTCCCTGCTCGGCGAGAAGCCTGCTTCTCCCTCTCTCACTCCCCTTGCTTGTGTTCCCTCTCTTGCTGTGTTTCTCTCTGTCAAATAAATAAAATTTTTTAAAAAAATAAATAAATAAAGGAAAACTAAATAGGACTACTGATATCGTTCACTACCCAAAGTGGCTTTTCATTCATTACAGAGTGGTTTTATTACCTAGAACAGTGCCAGGTACATGACTGGCACTCAACACACACTTTGTTGAATGAATGAATGGCCTTTTCCATGGTACTATAAATTGCAGTACAGTAATTACATTAATAATTCTTACATTACTAATATTTAGATATAGCCAGTGCCAATTTTTAAGTTAATGAATTCCTAGAGATGACTCTTTTAAAAGATTTCCTGATTAAGCCTAAGCAGCATTCTGCTTAGGGAGAAATCATCCATGCATAATTAAAAGTTACAGAAAATTACATGTAGGTGTTTAATACAGAGACATGATATAATAAACAGTGAAATGCAAACTTGAAGTCTCTCCAAACAGTGTATTTTTGCAAAAGGCAATATTGCTTGGCTTTATTATCCATTCTGCCTGGAACGCCATATCATTATCTTTATTTCTTTTTCTCTGTTTCTATTAACTAAGGCCAAGATTAAAGATGGTTCCCTCCACGAAGCCATCCCTGATGTTCTCTTAATTAGAAACAATCTGGGGTGCCTGGGTGGCTCAGTTGGTTGGGCGACTGCCTTCTGCTCGGGTCATGATCCCTGAGACCCGGGATCGAGTCCTGCATCGGGCTCCCTGCTCGGCGTAAAGCCTGCTTCTCCCTCTCTCACTCCCCCTGCTTGTGTTCCCTCTCTCGCTGTGTTTCTCTCTGTCAAATAATTTTTTAAAAAAAATCTTTAAAAAAAAAAAAAAGAATCTGCCAAGAGATTGTACCATTTTGCATTCCTGCCAGCAACTTATGAAAGTTCTACTTGGTTCACATACCCAACCCAACACCTAGTAGGTATGTATTTTTAATTAATTTCAGCAATTCTAGTTGATATGTAATAGTAAATCCTTGTGGTTTTATTTTGCATTTCCTTGATGACTAATGATCTTGAGTGTCTCTTCATTTGATTTGGCTATTATTTTTTTTTTCTGGCTATTCTTTTTTTTTTAATTTTTATTTATTTATTTATTTGACAGAGAGAGAGACAGCGAGAGAGGGAACACAAGCAGGGAGGGTAAGAGAAGGAGAAGCAGGCTTCCCACGAGTTGGAAGCCCGATGTGGAACTCTATCCCAGGACCCTGGGATCATGACCCACTCTGAAGGCAGATGCTTAACTGACTGAGTCACCTGGGCGCCCCAATTTCTGGCTATTCTTTCCATCTCTTCTTTTGTGAAATGTCTGTTGAAAACATTTGCCAATTTTCCTTGGGTTACATTGTTTTTCATCAAATTATGAAAGAGTCATTTATACCCTAGATACAAATATTTTGTTGGATGTATGTATTGTGATTATTTTCTGTGCCTTTTAATTTTTCTAATGCCTTTCAAAAGACAAGCATTTTAAATTTTGATAAAGTCCTATTTAATCAAATTTTTCTTTTATGACTAGTGTTTTTGTATCCTGTCTTGGAAATCTCTGCCTACTCCAAGGTTTTCTTTTGTGCTGTCTTCTAGGAAAACTATAGTTTTAGCTTTTAAGCCTAGAACTACGACCCATTTTAAGTTAATTTTTATATATAGTACAAGCTAAGAGTTGAGGATCAAATTTTTTTAAAGATGTTATTTATGTGTTTGACAAAGAGAGAAACACAGCAAAAGAGGGAATACAAGAAGAGGGAGTGAGAGAGGGAGAAGGGAGCCCTATGTGGGGCTCAATGCAGGGCTCCATCCCGGGATTCTGGGATCATGACCTGAGCCTAAGGCAGATGCTTAACGACTGAGCCACCCAGGTACTCCAGATCAAATTTTTTCTACAGAGATATCCAGTTATTCCAGCACCATTTGTTGAAAAGAATTTCCTTTTCCCTTTGAATTGCCTTGGCAATTTTATTGAAATAAGTTGATCATGTATGTGTGGATTTTTTTCTGAACACTATTCTGTTCCTTTGATCTAAATGACTATTTTATGTCTGTACCACAATGCCTTAATAATTGCTGTTTTACAGTAAACCCTGAAATCTGATACTATAAATCCTCCAACTTTGTCCTTCTATTTTAAAAAGTGTTTTGTCTATTCTATATATTTTATATTTTTCATATAAATGTTTCATATAAATTATTTGTCAATTTCTAAAAAGTGTCAGGATTTTTATTGAGATTGCTATAAATCACTTTGAGAAGAATCAACCTCTAAACAATAGTCTTAAAATCTACCAACATGGTATTTTCTCCATTTGATTAGACCTCTTAAATTTCCTTTCAGTAATGTTTTATAGCAGTCACTATACAAGTCAAGCACATATTTTGGGTTTGTTTGTTTACACTCATATCTTGTTAAATGTACTCATAAATGTTTCTTGGTTTAGATGCTCTTGTAAATGGCATTTTTTATTTTCTAATTGCTTATTGTTAGTGTATAGAAATTGATATTTTGCATATTGACCTTGTATCTAGCAACCTTGCCTAATTTACATGTTAGTTTTGCTATAAATTGTTAAGATTTTTTTATTTATTTGAGAGAGAGCGCATGCACCTGGGCAGGTGGGGAAGGAGAAGTGGAGGAGGGAGAGGGAGAGAATCTCAGTCAGACTCTGAGATGAGCCCAGAGCCTGACTCAGGGCTTAATCTCATGACCCTGAGATGAGGACCTGAACCAAAATTAAGAGTTGGATGCTTAACTAACTGAGCCACCCAAACACCCCTAGAATTTTTTTTTATATATTCCTCAAAATCTTTTTTTCCAGCTTTAATGAGATATAATTGACATATAATTTTGTGTAAGTGTACAGTATAATAACAATATACGTTGCAAAGCAATTACCACAATAAAGTTAGTTAGCATAGTCATCACCTTGCATAGTTACAATTTGTGTGTGTCGAGAACTTTTTTCGAGGTTTATTGAGGTATGATTAACATACAGCACTGTGTAAGTTAAGATGTACAGCATGACTTGACCTACATATATTATTAAAAAATTACCTCAATAGATTTAGTTAACATCCATCATCTCATATACAAAGAAGAAAGAAAATGGTTTTTTCCTTGTGATGAGAACTCCTAAGATTTACTCCTTTAACAACTTCCAAATATACCACACCAAATATGCCATATTAGCTATTGTCACCATGTACATTACATCCCCAGTACTTATTTATACCTGGAAGTTTGTGACCGCCTTCATCCAATTCCCCATCTCCCCTTCCACTGCCTCTGATAACTACAAATCTGATCTCTTTTTTCTAAGAGTTTTTTTTTTAAATCCACATATGTCTTTCTCTGTGTGACTTATTTCACTTATAATGCCTTCAAGATCCATCCATGTTGTCACATATGGCAGGACTTCCTTTTTTGTGTGTGACTGAATAAGTTCCCATTGCCTATTTACACCACAATTTCTTTTTCCATTCATCCTCCCACAAATATTTGGATTGTTTCCCTGTCTTCGCTATTATACACACTGTGAAGGTGAAGATACAGATATCTCTCTGATGTAGTGGTTTGTTTCCTTCAGATATATTCCCAGACATGGAATTTCTGGATCCTATGGTAGTTCTATTTTTAATTTTTTAAGAAACTTCCATAGTGGCTGTACAAGGCTATACAAGGATGTAAATACTGTGACAGATGATTCATTTGGGGCCACCAAAGTGATAGTTCAGAGTGTTTTTTCCCCCAAGGGTCCTGTAGTTGTATATTTGTCATCACCTCTAACTGTATTAATTTTTCTTTTCTTTTCTTTTTAAAAATATTTTATTTATTTATTTGACAGAGAGAAACACAGCGAGAGAGGGAACACAAGCAGGGGGAGTGAGAGAGGGAGAAGCAGTCCTCCCACCGAGCAGGGAGCCCAATGTGGAGCTCCATCCCGGGTCTTCAGGGTCATGACCCAAGCCAAAGACAGTCGCCCAACCAACTGAGCCACCGAGGCGTCCCTGTATTAATTTTTCAAAGTAAACTTTGAAATCTTATTTACAATAGTACCCAACATATGTGATTGATAGGCGATAATCCCTACTACTACTCAATCTGGATTATATTTGTTGCTTTTCTTTATCATTTCTGTCAGGTACATTTGATGTTGGAAAGATGTTAGGGTTGGAAGCTGACAGTCAAGAAATCCCTAGGTGGGCGCCTGGGTGGCTCAGTTGGTTAAGCGACTGCCTTCGGCTCAGGTCATGATCCCGGAGACCCAGGATCGAGCCCCAAATCGGGCTCCCTGCTCGGTGGGAAGCCTGCTTCTCCCTCTCTCACTCCCCCTGCTTGTGTTCCCTCTCTCGCTGTGTTTCTCTCTGTCAAATAAATAAAATCTTTAAAAAAAAAAAAAAAAAGAAAAAAGAAATCCCTAGGATTTTGCAGTCACTACCTGACAGCCCCTTTAGCTTCAATCTCCTCTCAATCTCCCGATTGAGATCTTGTTAATAGGGCCCTTAGCGTCTTCTTACCCACTTCAAATATGGCCGCTGAGTTCCAGTCTCCTTTACCACCTGATCGTAGCAGCAGCTCTGGCTTCATGCCCATTTCTAAAAGGGCCTCTTCCCGCGAGACTGGAATCTGAGTGCGCAAGCGCAAGCGCAAGCGCATTCAATCCTCTTCCCGGCGAAATGGCGTTGGGGTTGATGTGCGGTCGCCGGGAGCTTCTGCGCCTCTTACGGCTACAGCGTCAGGTAAGGCTACCCCAGGGCTGAGCGCCAGGATGCGGCCCTATCCCCTTGGTCCCAGCCGGAGACAGCTCGTGCCAGGAGCAGCATGAGCACACGCTGACCTCACCGGGACCTACCTCTCTTGACCTCGGCTCGCATGAGTAGATGGGAGGGTTACGTCCCCGACCCTGCGGGCTGAGCGGCCGCTTATTATTGTCTCTTTGTGGGTCCCCATGTCAGCCCTGCCACGGAAACGACAGCCTCGACCTCTGTACTCTGGGGTGGGCGTGCGGTCACCGGGAGCCGGGCCGCACTAATTGCATGCCTTCGGGCCAGCCATTTGCGTGCGGAGAGTAGTAGTGACTTTACCTGTGGTAGAGGGCTGCCTGCTTTGTGGCGAATGAGCGTGATGAGCGACATCTGCTCCTGATAAAAGGGCTCCATCCTTTTACCCTCAGTTCCACAGCGTCGCAGGCCCCTCGCCTTGGCCGCGGAAACCGCTGACCGCGGGGCTCCTCTTTGCAACCGGCCGGTGCTGCAAGCGCCCGCACTATGTCGTCCTCGCGGGCCCTGGCCCGCGGGGCCTCAGTACCTCCGTGATCTTGTTCGCAGAAGCCCAGGTAAGAGGCGATTCGTCCCTGCGACGTGAAGAGTGGTTTCTTGATTTTATTTTGTTTAAACTACGAGGAGGGGGGATGTGGCCAAAGTTTTTGGCTACACTCCTTGCAGCTCCCCAAAATGGTACCCTCTTTGCTTGGGATAGATTTTCAAAACAGTGGGGAAAGGATTCAGAGTACAGCAGGAGAGATTTACGTTAGAGATTTACGTTATACCCAAGGCATTGTTTGCCATAATGGTGGCAAGCCCCTGATGGTGTATGAGATGTGATTCCAGGTGTACGTGTGTATTAGAAAAGTTATAACTTGCATATCAGTGATTTCTTGGGTATTAAAATTTCTGATGGTGAGACCAAATAAATATTTTGGTCTTAAAAACTAAATTGTTTTTAATTAAAATTTTTTTAAAAACTGAATTGTTTTAAATAAAAATTATGATAGTTTTAGTATCTGCAAAATCATGCCAGTGAAACGCAAATGACTGAAGTTTGGAAAACACTGGTAGAAAATAACTTCCTAATAGGAAGGGAAGTCCGGAAGTCTTAATTTAAGCGACTCGTCTTCCTGCCCAGAGGAAAAAATAAAATGTCCTCTTTAAGCCTTGAATTCTATGTACATTGCAGACTAACCTAGGAGAATGAGATGTAGAAAGTCAGTAGAACAACCTGATGCTAGTTATTATCTTAGGGACCTGTGATTTCTGTATGTCCCCCCTTCTGAGTATTAAACATGACTTCCCTTTGCACAGGTTCAGGGCCCTCCTGTCATTCCTGCAACTCCCTCACCCACAGCAGTACCCGAGGTGGCTTCCGGAGAGACCGCAGATGTAGTCCAAGCAGCTGCAGAACAGAGCTTCGCTGAACTGGGACTTGGGTCATACACCCCAGTGGGACTGATTCAGAACTTACTGGAATCTATGCATGTTAACCTAGGCCTACCATGGTGGGGGGCCATTGTTGCATGTAAGGGAAATATCCTGGTCAAGGGTAGAAGAAATGGGAACTTAGTGATTAGAACTTCAAAGATAGCCGTTTTGTAAGTGGGTAGAGGGAGTACAGCTGACCCTTGAATGACCTGGGGGTTAGGAGCACTAACCCCCCCCAGCAGTTGAAATTTCATAACCTTTGATTCCTTTAAGCTTAGCTGTTAATAGCCTACTGTTAGAAGCCTTACAGATAACATAAAAATACATGTTTTGTATGTTACATGTATTCTACATTTTTATAATAAAGTAAGGAAGAAAAAATACACATACAGTACTGTAAAAAAAAAAATTCCCATTTGCTTGGGCTCAGGCAGTTCAAACCCCTGTTGCTCAAGAGTCAGCTGTAGTTGCAGAAGTTTAGGGGTCAGAAAGCAGATGATTCAGCTGAGGGATAGAGGCTCTTGATCATTAGATACACTCTATTTATCTTTCCTAAAGGACATTATAAAACCACTAGATCACCTGGCAGTCAACAAGTGTAGATATTTAATGTGAGCAGGAGACTTGTTAACAATGATGAAGCTGCCCTGGTTTAGGTGAATAAAAGGTCAGGCCAGGCGCTTAACCCCCGCCCATTGAAAAATAGAAGGTGCGCACGCTATTTCTCTTATAGGCTAAGACTATACTTTAAATTCTGTTCTTCCTACACCTTATTGCAGTGATTGATCATCCTTTTCCCTAGGTCTTCAACTTCTCTCTTTTTACTTCCCCGTTCTGAAAATAGAAACATGTTCAAGTATACCGTGGATTTCTTGAGGAAAAGCCCCTTCTTTGCATCCTTAGTTCTTTCTTCTTTCATAGCTCTTATTTGGATAGACTATTGTGCATGCAGTGGACTGACTTCTTTCTT
The DNA here is from genome assembly GCA_004023965.1 of Spilogale gracilis. Lineage (NCBI taxonomy): Eukaryota > Metazoa > Chordata > Mammalia > Carnivora > Mephitidae > Spilogale > Spilogale gracilis. The sequence goes on from PITA01020313.1 coordinate 34,338, forward strand.
TCCAGTCTTGGACACTCAGCAGTCTGACTTACTAGTTACCACCTCATTTTGTCAGTGACATCATTACTAAGTCTCTTTTTTCATACGTGATCTGCGTTAGATACTTTTTTCCAGTTTATTGTAGTTCATATACAGTACTACCTTAGTTTAGGTGTACAACATAGTGAATCAACATGTTATGAAGTGATCACAATCACCATATAAAATTGTTACAGTATATTAACTATAATTCCCTATGCTGTACATTGCATCCCTGGATCATCTTTATTTGTAACTTGAAGTTTGTACCTTTTTTTTTTTTTAATTTATTTATTTAAGCAATCCCTGGGGCACCTAGCTGGTGTTCGGTTGATGGAGAGTGCAGATCTTGATCTCAGGGTCATGATTTTGACCCATGCATTGGGTGTGTGGGGTTTGAACTCACAAGATCAAGAGCCAATGTTCCACTGGCTGAGCCATCCTAGTACCCCTGGAAGTTTGTACCTTTTAATTTCCTGCCATTTAGCCCATCTTCTGCAGTCCCCTCCCCTCTGGCAACCAGATTTTTCTCTGTATCTATGAGTTTGTTTTGTTTTCTAGATTCCACATACAAGTGAAATTATATGGTGTTTTGTCTTTCTCTGTCTTCTTTCACATAGCCCAATACCCTATAGGTCTCTCTGTGTCACTGATGGTAAAATCTCATTCTTTTTTTTTTTTTTTTTTTTTTAAAGATTTTATTTATTTGACAGAGAGAAACACAGCCAGAGAGGGAACACAAGCAGGGGGAGTGAGAGAGGGAGAAGCAGGCTTCCCGCAGAGCAGGGAGCCTGATGTGGGACTCGATCCCAGGTCTCCAGGATCATGACCTGAGCCGAAGGCAGTTGCTTAACCAACTGAGCCAC
>PITA01020314.1:0-35145 GCA_004023965.1 Spilogale gracilis
AGGGAGGCAGGGAGGCAGGGAGGGAAAGCCATTTCAGAGTCTGCTTTCATTTCTGCACTTCAGAAAGAGAAATGGAGATTTGATAGTTATCTGATTCATTCACTCTAGATAAACAGCTTCAAAGGGCCTTCGATGAATACCATGGTTCTCAAAATGTGGTCCCCGGATGTAAGGCACCACCATTGTCACCAGGGAACTTGCTAGAAATGCAGACTCTGCAGACTTCAGCTACTGAATCTGAAACTCTGGAAGTCACGTGAGTCCTAACAAACCTACCTAGTAATTCTAACGCACAGGTCTGAGAACCAGACTTGGAGTAGCTTAGGAGAAATCTGGCCCTGCCTCCCTCCACAAGCTGTCTGAACTTGGACAAGTCCTTTAACCCCCTGAGGCTTAATTTCTTGAGGTGTTAGAATAAAGAGAAGGAATACTCCTCAAGATGGCCAGGACACGAGGGACAAGGGACTAAGAGACTGTCACAGAGCAGAGGAGCCTGGGGAACATGAGGGCACCATGCAGTGTGGTACATGAAGGGGATCCTGGGTCAGGGGAGGACAGCCAGAGACTGAATGTTTTTGTGTTACCCACAAATTCATACATGGCACTTAACCCCTAATGTGATGATATCAAGGGTGAGAGGCTTGGGAAGGTGAGGCGATCACAGAGGGGAAGCCCCCATGAATGGGATTAGTGCCCTAATAAAAGAGATCCTGGAGAGAGGCCTCATCACTTCCAACAGGTCAGGTCACAGGGACACGACGTGTGAACCAGGAGGCAGGTTGTCACCAGGCACCAAATCTGCCAGCCTCCTGAACTGTGAGGAAGAAATCTTCGTGGCTTAAGTCCCCCAATTATGGCATTTTTATTTTAGCAGCCCAAACGGACCAAGACAATGCCACTGGTACAACTCATCCAATAGAGTCTGGATCTGCTAAACAGTACCCCAATAGCACCCAGTAGATAAGAGACTGACAAAGGAGAAAACTGGGGGACCCTAGAATCTGGGTACTCTCTTTGCAGCTTTTCTCCAAATCTGAAGCTATTCTTAAATTTAGTGTATTGAGAAAATTGAGAGAATGTCACCTAACTCTCAGATATCCTTGGATGCGTGAAGGTAGCACATAATGAAGGGCTCTACGGAGAGCAGACACATGGGGAAGAGCTTGGGTTGACCCAGCTTCACCCTGAGCTACAGAAAGCTCCGCTCTCCCCGTAAGTGCTTCTCAAGGAATATGGCTATGGGGAACAGAGTAGGCAGGTAGCGTTTCCTTTCATCCTGACCTCCCTCCACCTTCCTTCCCCTCCTGCCAACTCCCCTCCCAGGAAGAGAGCAACAAAAGCCTTCCGCACCACCCCGGCAACATTTCAACATTTCATTTGCCGACCAAGATTTATGGTGAACAGCCCAGTCCGGAACAGCTGTTTGCATTCCTTATCCTCCATTGCCTCTTGAATGTCGAGCTTCTTAGCTGGAAGAGCATCCTTCATTTGGCTCTGCTTGTTTTAAGAATTATTTTTGAGGGGCTCAGTTGGTTGAGCGACTGCCTTCCGGCTCAGGTCATGATCCCGGAGACCCGGGATTGAGCCCCACATCAGGCTCCAAGCTCGGCAGGAAACCTGCTTCTCCCCCTCTCGTTCCTCCTGCTTGTGTTCCCTCTCTGGCTGTGTTTCTCTCTGTTAAATAAATAAAATCTTAAAAAAAAATTATTTTTGAACAGTGGTATTATCGGCTCAGTCACCCATTCTCAGCTTCCAGGCCTCCTGCGCCGGACACAGAGACAAAAGAAATGGTAGATTAATTCCAGATACCACGTCGTGCAAGCCAATTAATTTAGCGCACATTTGACTCTCCGTAATCGCTATTCCGGTGGAGGCTCAGCGTTTCCCTTCCTGCTGCCCTCTGGCCTCGCTTTGTCAACATGTAGCAGTCAGTTTTGAAATTTGTTTCATTGCACATCACCGGCCGAGCTGTGCTGGCAGAGGTGTTACCCGCAGCATCGCCCTAAAGCCACTATTTTTTTCCTTTCGCCGAGTGTGTTTCATAGAACTGACCCTTGTTCCTCATTTGTCGTCTTTCCTAGGTGGACTAGTTGAATAAATTCAACACCCACAAGGTGCACAATTGTCACCGAAAGGTGATGCCTAAAGCACCATCACAGTGAAAAAGCAGCAGAGGGGGCAGGGAGAGAGCAGACCAGGGGGAATTTGCTTCCCCATCAGAATAAGAACAATAAGGTGCCTTGAGGATTCCTGACAGGAGTTTGTTGCATGAAGTCCACAATACTACCTGATTTTTTTTTTTTTAAGATTTTACTTATTTATTTGACAGAGAGATCACAAATAGGCAGAGAAGCAGGCAGAGACAGCGGGGGAAGAAGGCTCCCCACCAAGCAGAGAGCATGATGTGGGACTTGATCCCAGGACCCTGAGATCAGGACCTGAGCCGAAGGCAGAGGCTTAACCCTCTGAGCCACCCAGGCGCCCCATGATTTTTTTTTTCTGCAGTTTGGTTTGGTCTGGTTTTTAATACATAGATCTGCTCTGACTGTGCTACCCTAAGCAAAAATGTATACCCAGTGCAAACACTGATTTATCACTGGGACACATTAAACATGATCTTCAGTATATCTCTTTCCAGATATCTTTCCCTCCCCTATCTTGTCCCCACCGCTGGGTTCTCTTTAAACAGAAGGAAAGTATACCAAAGCACAGCCAAGGATTTCAGGGTGGAATGGCCTAATGTCTGGGCACTGATGTGCCTCTCTACCCAGCAGGAAGTTTCCAGCAAAGACCAGTGGAGAGCGACTTTTCCAAACTAAGGATTTATACTCTGGGGTTGGTGGTATTGGCCTTCCCATCTACGATGAAAGAGCAAGGGATTGGGTGCCTGGGTGGCTCAGTGGGTTAAACCTCTGTCTTTGGCTCAGGTCCTGATCTCAGGGTCCTGGGATCGAGGCCTGCCTCCGGCTCTCTGCTTGGCGGGGAGCCTGTTTCCTCCTCGCTCTCTCTGCCTACCTCTCTGCCTACTTGTGATCTCTCTGTGTGTCAAATAAATAAATAAAATCTTTTTTAAAAAAAGAAAAAAAAAGAAAAAGCAAGAGATTTATGAAGCCAGGTGTTCTTGTCCTCTCAGATCTTCCTGATACTTTCCTGCCAGAAACTCAGCTGCCCTGTTGCTGGGACCATGTCTCTCCTGTTTCCCAACAAAGAGCCAAGCACTGACTAACATCTGCAATCCCTGCCACGAGTCCGAGCCATATCAGAGCCTTCGGTCCAGGTCCCCCTCGCATAGCAACTCCTTGCAACTCTAAAAGGAGAGACCCCTGTTATTGCCATTCCACAGATGGGGAAGTTGAAGCACAGAGAGGTTGAGGACGTCTCCCGGAAACACACAGCTAGGGTGATGGATGCAGTATCCAAACGCAAGCAGTCTGCACACATCTTTCCTCAGCAAGCATGCCTGTCCTGAGCTTTCAATTTGAGAGTCTCAAGCTGTGAAAGAAGCTGAGGTGAGGGCAGAGAAGGTAAATTCCTCAGCACACTGAAAAGAAAACAAATCAATTTCAACGCAAAGCAACCATCAGACAAGGAAGCAAAATGCTGGCTCAAAAAGAAATCTTAAGGGGAAAAAAAAATGCAACAAAACCCAACTTTTTCTCTTTGATTGAGCAATAGACCAAGAGGGAAATTAAAGCTGTGCCGAGACACTGGGCTGGTTACAGTGATCACAGGCAACAGATTTTTTTTCTTTCTTTTCTTTGGTATCAAACGAATTAATAGGTAACAAACGATGGCAAATTGCACAAAAATGTCATGAGAGAAGGAGCAATATTCTGCGTCTTCCCAAGCCTTTGTCCTGTTCTCTCTGCCAGGAATAACTTTCTTTCCCTCTCACTTAATCAGCTCGCCCTTACCCTGAAGACCCACATGGCCTGCTTTCTGGTTTTTTCCAGCTCGCCTCTCTGCACTTCCTAAAGATGCCAGTTTTACCCTCTCGTACACATCATGCCTCATAGCGCAGGGATCGCAAACAGGAACTGCAAACTCAAAACCCAAGTTGCAAACTCAAAGCTTACTCAGGCTTCACTGAGCACGAGTGAACAAAGTAGATGAGGCCTAGGACAGGAGGGGGTGGGGGGGGAGCCGGGAACAGGACACAAAATGCCCTCCTAATGGGAGGAGCCACCACTCAGCAACCACTAAGCCTCCCCCTTAAGCGCGTCCTACTCCTGGTTATTGACAAATACGCTGAGTTGTGGTCAAGGGAAGCCAGTTGTGATGGTGAATTTATTTTGTGTGTCAAGTTGATTGGGCTACAGGATGCCCAGAGAGTGGGTCAAACAGTATTTCTGGGTGTGTCCCTGAGGGTGGTTTCCAGAAGAGATTAGCATGTGAATCAGTGGACCGAGGAAAGAAGATGACCCTCAAGTACTTAGGCTATTGCTTTGTGTGGGGTATGTGCTCATTAAGCATTACTTATGATCATCGTCATGTCTTTGTATTCTCAGTACCTAGCACAAAACTTGGCACATAACTGTCATGTATTTGACATTTATGAGGCTAATTCTTATTAATAGTCCTATGATGGGCTAAAAAATAAATTATTGAAATATTCAGGCGGATAGGAAATTTGAAGTCTGACACATCTTCAATGTCTTCAACATATCCCAGGTAGATTGGCTCTGTGGCCAGGTGTCTTTCCCGCACCTCAGAGAGGAACACATTTGTTAAACAAAGTTATCTCTAGAACTTCGACCTTGTACAGCTCTCTTCTAATAAACCTGTAGGTGATGATGATGGAGAACTCCCTAGCATGGTGCCTCACTAAACTACTCACCTTCCCAGATTCCTTTGCGGCCAGAGGTAATTATGCGGTGCCATTCCAACCAGTGAGAGATGGATGGGCGTCCCTGCAGCAAAAATTCTCAAGGAGAAAGTGATTTTTGCCGTTCACCCCTTATCCTCCCTACTTTCTGCCTGGAATGTAGACATGATACCCGGAAGTGCAGCAGCCCTATTAAGACCATGAGGATGAAAGGCACACACACGAGGTTACAGAGCAAGAAAATTGAAGGATTCGGTTTTGGGATGAATTCCTTGAGCAGCTGTACAGTCGTGCTTGTTCTGAATCGGTTCCATTGGGATTAATATCACTGGGAACAATCCGAGCATAGTGCAAATGTCACTTTTGCTTGTATGTAATTGCATCTACAAGAAACACCAGATAAATACAGAAGACCACACCTGGTTGAACTGAATCATGGATCTCTCACTCCCATTTTCACAAGCAAACTTCAGCCCTTTTTCAAGACAACGTGCCATATTTATCATACTACTTACTGGATTTCTTAACCATTTAACATGTCTAAAAAATATGCTACCACAGTACCTGGGTGGCTCAGTTGATTAAGTGTCTGTCTTCGGCTCAGGTCGTGATCTCAGGGTCCTGAATTGAGTTCTGGGTCAGGCTCCCCGCTCAGCAGGAAGTCTGTTTCTCCCTTTCCCTCTGCCCCTCCCCCAATCATGTTTTCTCTCTCAAATAAATAATCTTTTAAAAAAATATGTTACTATATTTACTGAGCTTTCATCTTCTGGATGTATCCCTGATGGTGGTTCTTTGAAGATTGTATCCCAAGCCCGTCTTTCCCATAAATTGGTGGTCTCTCCAAGTGCAGTTTTGCAGAACACATTTTTAGTGCAGACGTCCTTGCGGAATAGAACTGACTGTACCCTAGGACTGCTTATCTCTGGGCTCCTGCCACATTAAAAAAAAAAAGTTCTCATGTTTGAACCCCAATTTGTTACATCAGGTACACTTTTCATAAAATCTAGAATTAGCACTTGTGCGTTTTGTCAAGGGTGCCAGAGGATATTAGTCCAGGTTTGTTTGGAATGCCATAAAATTTCCTCCCATCTTCCCCACCGCTAACCCGGACCACATACGGAATGTGGGACACAGCTGAGCTGTGTCGAGGAGGGGGAACCACTTGAGGAGAGAGAACTCTGGAAGCTCTCCTCCTTTGGAACTTAAAAAATTCTTTCTGAGAGGCACCTGGTGGCTTAGTCGTTAAGAGTCTGCCTTGAGCTCAGGTCATGATCCGGGAACTCCCAGGATCGAACCCCGCGTGGGGCTCCCTGCTTGGCGGGAAGCTTGCTTCTCCCTCTCTCACTCCCCCTGCTTGTGTTCCCCCTTGAGCTGTGTCTCTCTGTGTCAAATAAATAAATAAAATCTTTTTAAAAAAAAATTCTTCTTGGGGCGCCTAGGTGGCTCAGTCGGTTAAGTGACTGCCTTAGGTTCAGGTCACGATCCCGGAGACCTGGGATTGAGCCCCACATCGGGCTCCCTGTTTGGCAGGAAGCCTGCTTCTCCCTCTCTCACTCTCCTTGCTTGTGTTCCCTCTCTCGCTGTGTTTCTCTCTGTCAAACAAATACATAAAATCTTTAAAAAAGAAAATTCTCCGTGAAAGCCTCCCTCTGTAAGTAAGTCTCGGGCAGGTCATTTCGTGAACCTCATGTTGGGAGAGGTTTACAGTTCTTCCCCAAGTGGTGAAGGGTGCTCCCTAGATGAGCATTTCCTACCCCTGCCACCACTCTGTCTCCCACCTCCACAGGTGCTGGTGACCTAAGAATTGTACCAAGGAGACTTCTAATATGGGTTTTCATCAGGGGTTCCATTTTTCAGTGAAAACCTGCCTTTGATGGGAGGTTCACAGGGTGCTCCCTGACCTCGCTGCCCTCAACCCCTTGTCCTCAGAACTGGGTTCAAGTCTTGAGCATTCCTGGTGGGTGCCATCTGCCTCATCTCCCCAGGTCAGAGGTGCCTCCCAGGCACCAAAAATCATCAGGAAATAATCTTTAGTGCCCTTGTTCCTGTTTCTCATTGGTTAGGAAATAAGACATGAAGATAGTTGGGGTTTTGTACGAATGAACTTGGCGGACTCTTAGAACTTTGAGACAAGCCCTCAATGAATGACGCATGCTGACTCTTCCATGGAACTTTCCAACACAGCTGCAGGCACCACATGTGGCCAGCAATGTCCAGGTTGTTATATAAATAGGCCAGTTGATTTATTCTCTCCTCTCCGTGGCCCTTGACTTAACTTACAGTGAGTGACTATGGTGGAGGACTGGGGCCTGGGAGCAGACGGAATCATAACAGAAGTGTAAAACCAAAGTTGTTCATGTCCTGCCCCTGATACCGTCCCACCAGCTTCTCCCTCCTCATAGGCTCTCCCGCACCTTCCCCACCTGCTAGCGAAACAAGACAGTAGTGAAATGACGGTCACGATTTGCTTCATCCTGGCCCCACCACTCCATGCTGCTCCACCGGAAACAGGTTATTTCTCAAAAGGCAGAGTGTGCCCTTGATGTTCAGGAAAGCCTGCCCAGCCCCGCCAGCCTCAATGGTTTAAGAGATGCAAGCATGCTGAGAACTGACAAAGCCATTGGCCTCAAGAGTCCTCAAGCCAATAAACTCTGGTTCAAGTCTCTCAGAAGGGACGAGAGAGGAGAGCCAGCAGCCTCCTTCCTGAAGAGACTCTTACTAATGGTTGGTGAGGAGCTCGTATTTTCATTTTGAGCTGACGGTGGAGAAGTGAAACCATTTGCCCACCTTCATATGAAGTCTCTGGTTTGATACCCACTGTTTCCCTGGGAACAGAGTGACAGGAGCCTGAACTTCAGGAACACAATGGCCCCATGAGCTGTCTAGAGAGAACTCAGACCAACACCGCTGCTGGTGGGATCTGTTCTGGGAGCTAAGGATGGGGAAAGTGGACTGTGCCCATACAAACTGAACTCACCTGTGAATAGTTTCATGAACTAGCCATTCCCATAAAGTCTGACTATTGACTTAATTAAAAAATGAGAAGATATCTGTTCAGGGAAGGTGGTAACAAAAAGCTTTAAGACACCCAAGTTCTGCTCAATAATGACATAAACTCAGTGACTGATGTTTCATGGCATCATTCATTTCCCTTATTCTGTTTTCCTGGGATTTTAGCTGTTTGCTCCAAGACTTCTCTTGCTCCTCCTTCTTATTCCATCTGTCTTCTAATTCACCGATACGATCTTCAGCTTCACTTACTCTGGCTGTTAGCATATTTAAATTAGATTGCATCTCATCGATAGCCTTTCTAACCTCAGCTTTCACTTCTGTTACTATGGCTTCCACTTTGAGGCTAATGTTCTTTTCTAAATTGACCATTGCTTGGACTATTGTTACCCTGAATTCCATTTCTGTCATATTGTTTATGTTCAATTCCGGTAGTTCTGTGTAAACGCGGCGGCATTTACTGCATTCACAAGGCTGTGCCATCTTCACCCCTGTCTAGTGTTTCAGAACTTTCTATTTTTCCTCACCCAAACAGATATCTTCCACCCATTCAGCAGTCATATCGCATTCCCACCAGCTCCTGGTAACTTACAACCTATTTTCTGTCTCTATGGGTTGGCCTGTTCTGATGTTTCAAAGAAGTGGAATCATACACTACACACACGTCTGCCGCATTTTAGTCACTATAATGTTTTTGGGGATGATCCATGTCTTAGCGAGAATCAAAACCATCTTTCCCTGCTCCCAGCCTTAATGAGCTGTGTAGAGGCAAACAACATCATGCACTGTTTCACCGAACAATGTGCTGATGTGATGTGCCTCTACATCGCAAAATGGTCACCACCAGAGTCTTACCTAACACCTCCATCGTAACCCATAATTACAAGGTCTCTTCTGTTTTCAGAACATTTAAGGTCTACTCTCTTAGCAACTTTCAAGTATAGAATACAGTATTAATTGTAATCCCCACGCTGCACATTTGATCCCCAGAGCTGACTCATCTTACAACTGGATTTCTGCCCAACCTCTTCTCCAGCTCCCCCAGCCCTCCCCCAGCCTCTGATAACCCCCGGTCTACTCTCTGTCTCTTGGATTATGTTCTTTTAAGGTTCCACACATAAGTGAGAGCATTCAGTGTTTGTCTTTCTCTGTCCGGCTTATCTCACTTAGGCAGGGGGAGTGGGAGAGGGAGAGGCAGGCTTCCCGCCGAGCAGGGAGCCTGATGTGGGGCTTGATCCCAGGATTCTGGGATCATGACCTGAGCCGAAGGCAGATGCTTAATGACTGAGCCACGCAGGCACCCTCCCCCATCAGAGTTTTTTGTTGTTGTTGTTTTGTTTTGTTTTGTTGGTTTTTTTTCCCCCATCAGAGTTTTAATGAAAATCCAGTCAGCCAGTGTGGAGCAGAAATGGTTTCCTAATGGTATATCAAGCATGTCTGTTTATAGAGCTCCATCTTTCCCATTTCATTCATGGGCCTTCCCTGCATGATCCTTGTAGGATATTAAATTTGCAATTACTGGCTTAAAAGATGTTGGGACTTCTCCCTCCTTAACCTTCTTAATTTTCTCAATGGTTAAAGTGAGTGATAATAATATATACATTGAAGGTTAATATGTGGTGTGGGTTTCAGATAGTAACAGTTACTATTTTTAAATTATTTTGTGGCAAATTCTTCAGGTACCCCCCATCACCCCACCTCCTCGTGCTCTTACTCGTGCCCATTCTCCTCCCTTTAAGTATAGGCATGACCTGTGACTTACTCCTAAGCAATAGAATAGCAGAGATAACAAGCTACACGTGAACATTACATAAGCTTTTAGAATGTGTCTTGTTGGAGTCTCTTCTTCCTTTATTGGCCTTAAGGAAGTAAGGTATTATGGGAAGCTCCATGTTGAAAGGAATGATGGCTGGACCCTCAGAACTGAAAACAAGAAACTAAAACCCTTAATCTCATAGCAGAGAACTGGGTTCTTCCAGCTACCATACATGCTTGGAAACAGATCCTTCCCCGGTCTAGCCTCAGATGAAACACAGCCCTCCTGATACTTTGACTACAGCCTCACCAAAGATGCACTTATATGATGTTCACACCCCTGGACACAGAGAAACTATGAGTAATAAATGTGAGTTGTTTTAAGTTCCTAAGCTCATGGAAATATGGCTATACAACAAAAGATAACTAATACATTAACTATTAATGTCCTTCTTAAGGCATAAATACTAAGTTATAATCCATTAAGTATCAATGTACATTAAGTAGCAGGATAATTATGGAAGACATGGTCTGGATAAGAAGGAAGAAAAAAGTGACTTATAGTTGATTCCTAATCATTCCAGAACAGTGACGAGTCATGCAGACAAAACCACAATAAGTTTCATTTCTCCACTTTCCAGGGATGTTTTGCATCCTTTCTACTCCCTGAAAACAAGCACTGCTTTTGACTGTCAAAGATAAGTTTCATGCAAATGAGACATCCCACTGGAAAGAATGGATGATCCCACGGTAGGAGACCAAAAAAGAAATCTTACTCAGTGGATCCTAACCAAGGTGCTTGTGAAATGAATAATTCAAGGCCTAATTTATAATAAAGTGCCCAGCTGAGACTTGATAGAGTGCATCTCTAGAGAAAGGAAAGAAAGGAGCGTCCTAATCCCCCAGCCAACATACAACCATATGTGAAGCCATAAGTGAGGAGATTAATGACTCCTCACCACCATAAATACATATTTTTTTTCTCTTTATGAGTCCTGTGGGAGAGGAATCTGCTTATAATGGGATGTGTTGTAATATTGCTTTTCATTTCCAATTACAGTTCTGAGAAAATTAAAAGGAATAGCATAAGGCTTGAGTGTGCTGGTGATTGAAAACAGTGCTCATTGATATGCCAACAAGAGCAACTCTTTCTAGCCCACTGTCCCTCCCCATCTCTTGGCACCTGTTCGGTTAGGGAATGGGCACCTTGAACGAGGCAGGCACTGGGAAATTGGAACTACCGTTCTTCCTTCTCCTGGCATTTAAGACACGTTTTGCCCCTGCCCCAAACAGATCAGGACAGAATCATCCCAGCTCAGGATCTCAGAGAAAAATAAAACTCTCATTTCTCCTCCCATGTCCCTGTCATCTTCCTTCTACATTTTTCCACCATGGAGGACATGGCTGTTCTCTGTCATGTTTCCATGACATCCTCTCTGAATGCATATACTAAGAGAACAGATGTTAAAGTAAAGAGTATCTGGAAAATTCAGCACACTTGGTGCCCAGTGCCTTACAGGTGCTTACTGAGTGGGGTGCTTCCTTCATGCTTTCATTTTGCATTCGTACCGCTCCCCTCCTGCCAACCCCAGCCTCACTACCATTCTCACTGAAAAGCTTCAGAACTGGTCCCCGACCCTCATCCTGTGGCTGTCAATGTGTCAGGTGTGGCCCCTGCACCAGCAGGATCAGAATGGCCTGAGAACATGCTAGAAAGGCCAACTCTCAGAGCTCCTGAATCTGACACACCAAAGGAAAGGACTAGCCATTGGAGCTGTAATAAGCCCCCCAGGGGATCCAGACTCCAACATCCCTTTTCATGCCTGTGGGATCATCTACATCAATATCCTTTACCCTGAACTCCGGATCACCAGAATTATTTTTGAAAAGCTACAAGGCCATTTGCCAAAGCTTAGAAATCTATCTGAGAAATTTCTCTTGCTCACACGGGATGCAAGAGGACTTCACTTGAATATCAGATATGACTTGCTTGAATTACCCTTTAGCTTCACTCTGTGGACCTTTTGTGTTTGGGACATTTCCACTTTTAGAAGCTTGCTGGTCAAGGTTTAACAACTGGCTCTCTGGAGCGGTGTGTCATTTGTCGATTTCTGTGGTGTAAGACTCCCCCAGTGGCCCATGTCAGGCTCCCAACAGGACATCAGCAAAAGCAGAGGTGGGAAGAGATGCCTACAACGGGTTCTCCCAAGCCTACCCCTACTAGTTCCAACACCCATGATCAGCTGTCCAAACTAGAACCAACATTTCTCGGGGTAGAGAAATCTGTCTTTGGCTTCTTCAGCATTGCCCCCAGGGTTCTGCTTAGTCAAAGGAGAATGTTTATGCCTCTTGGCCATAAATCCTGAAGCCCTAACCCCTGGCTCATTGCTTGGAAAGTGGCAGGTACTCAGCTCTTTATGGAGTAAGAAGAGCCTGGGTTTGGCATGAGACAGTCCTGAGTTCAAATCCCACTTTACCATTGGAGGGGCAAGGTTCTTGAAAAACCTCTCAACCTCTCTGCGTCTCGGTTTCCTCGTCTAGAAAATGATAATAGTAAGGCCGCGTCTCCCAGAAGGGTTCGAATAGCATGAGATGGTGTAAATAAGGCAGCCAGCTTGGTGCCTGGTAGGTAGTAGGTGCCCCATCAATGAGACAGGGTGTAAGTCTTCTTTCATGGTGTCTTGGGCCCAAAGCTCAGGCCCTAGTGACCCTGCCAGTCTCCACTGCTGACTGCCTCCCAGGACATCAGGACTGGCAGGGGAAGCTGGGCCCCACGGTGACCAGTCCAGTCCTGCTGCGGTGTGGCTTCCTCGCCCCAGCCAAGCCCAGTCAGGCCAAGTTCTCACCTACACACAGTCATCTGTGTAAGGGAGTGATTCCCTCTCCCACGTAGCAGACGTCCCTCGGGACTGACAGTCAAGTGTGTGTTTTCTCCCTCCCTCTTTATGGACTCCACGGTCAGGGGCTGAGACTGAGCATTTGTCAGTGAAACTGACAAGGAAAGACATCCTTCTAAGGGCGCCTGGGGGCTTAGTCAGCTCAGCCTCTGACTCTAGATTTTGGCTCAGGTCATGATCGTAGGTGCTTGAGATCAAGCCCCATGTTGGGCTCCACGCTGGGCATGGCACCTGCTTAAGATTCTATCACCTTCTGCCCACCCACCCCTGATGCTCCTGCTGTCTCCGCCTCTATCTCTCTCTCAAAAACGAAGAAAAAAGAAAAAAAAGACATCTTTCCAGAAAGAGGGTATGGGGGACAAAGAGTATAGCGGGCAACTAAAGGCTGATGTGGTTGATGTCCCAACATTTTCTGGCAACTGAAATAAAGATATTTTCTGGCTCTTCCACTTAGCGGGTACACAAGTCCTCTGGGCATCATGTTAAAAAGGCAGATTCTGATACAGAAGTCTGGGGCAAGGCCTGAGAGTCTGCATTTCTCCCAAGCTCCCAGGTGGAGCCAATGCTGCAGGCTCGTTGAGCCATATGTTTAATAATAGTAAAGTATTAGACAGTAATGAGCCTGGAGGCGGGAAAGGCAGGGAATACTGGCCTGCTGGGGATAAAGCCCCAATCCATTGACTTTCAGATCAACTGATGTTCTCTAACACCTCATTGCAAGAGAAGCATTTAGAAAATTATAGAAGCTTGGCTCCTTAATTTAAAAACTGCAGGAAGATAAAGCTCAGCTCATCTGGGCTCTTGTAATTCTGTCTTTTAAAAATGTATGCAAATACCATCCCTCCCTTCTCTGACTGCAGTCTTTCACGACCATGACACAATCTGGTCATAAATTTTGGTCACTGTGATTTTGAATTTAATTTAGAATTTTCTTTTATGTTACAATCGTGCTTAGAAGGAAAGGCAAAATCAGGGGCACCTGGGTGGCTCAGTTGGTTAAGCGACTGCCTTCAGCTCAGGTCATGATCCCAGAGCTCCGGGATCAAGCCCCACATCGGGCTCCCTGCTCGATGGGAAGCCTGCTTCTCCCTCTCTCACTCCCCCTGCTTGTGTTCCCTCTCTCACTGTGTTTCTCTCTGTCAAATAAATAAATAAAATCTTAAAAAAAAAAAAAAGGAAAGGCAAAATCGATATATCATGCTCTTGTGTTTTATTGGTTAGGGTTTAAATACATTTGTTCATTTGACTACTCACTGATTGCATTTTTAAATACAATATATTTTAATGCTATGGTTTCTCTACTGCACACAAAATGCTTTAAGTCATTAAAACTTTGTGATAAATAGTAACTGCTCTTAGAAACCAGTGCATCAGCGATTCTTTTGAAGACTGTCTTCAAAATGACTCTTCACAGATGCTGTAATGTGGTTGTATCTACGTGACATCAAAAACATCGGAAGCAAAACTGTTTTGTCTACTCTGAGCCAAGTCTTGAGATATTTACATACATTTGAAGACAAAGAGGAAAAAGAATCCTGGCAAAGAGCTGATTTTCGCTTCCCATCCTGCTCACAGCAAGCGAAGGAGCCCATATCAAATGACGCTTAATTAATTAAAGTAAAAACTCACATCTAACTTAACAAGCGTTCCCGGGCAACCCTACTAACCCAAAGCCTGTGGATTTCCACACCAGCTGGAAAGCCTTCCAATCGCAGAGAGGCTGGGACAAAAGCCCCACGGAGTCACGTCTGCGAAGGAACGCTAGCACACGGCGAGAATTAAAACACATCCAAAAGCCACAAAGCATCCAAACGTCCTGATGAAATTAGAGTCCGATTCAGTCTCATTAGTGGCCACCACCGACATCAGGACCAGAGCTAGAAATACCGGTGTTATTATATATAGGTGTACGTCCCAGACGATGATTCTGCAGGGTTTAAAGTAAAACTTGGGGCTACTTTTGACGCCGTTTAAGAAGTGGAACTCGTTATTTTTGAGAGGTCAGGGATCCACTGTAAGGAGACTCCACATGTGTCAGGGTATTATTGCCACAGTAACGCTGCATAGAGCTAAATGGCTTAAAAAAAGAAAAAAGGCATTTCTTCGTGTTTCATGGGTCTGCAGATGGAATGTGCTTTGGCTAATCCCAGCTGCAGCTGACTAGGTGCCTCTGCTCCAGGCTGTAGGTTCAGTTCAGGTGGGCTCCAGGGGTCCAAACCAAAGGGCTAATGCTTTCTTGGCTGCTCAGATGCAAGAGAAGGGCCCCTGGGTGGCTCAGTTGGTTGGACCTCTGCCTTCAGTTCAGGTCATGATCCCAAGGTCCTGGAATGGAGTCCTGCCCGGGGCTGGGGAATCTCTGCTCAGTGGGGAGCCTGGTCTCCCTCTCCTGTTCCCCCTGCTTGTGCATCCTCTCTCTCTCTCTCTGCCAAATAAATAAAATCTTAAAATAAAATAAAATAAAGGAAGTTGTAGAAGCTTCAGTCAGAAGTTCAAGAAGTTCTAGAAGTTCTAGCAGCTAAATCCACCTGTCCCTCTCCACCTAATGTTGTCATCTAAGCTCAGTTCCATGACTTTCGGGAAGAAGAAACCTGGCCACAGTTGGGATACCTACAGTGAGTCCTCCCGTCACATTTTATTACATATGTGTCTATTCAAGTGCCCTGTGGCCTGGTTCCCACATTGACTCGCACCACTTCTGCTTAAAGAAATCATCTTATTTTATGCATGGAAGCCTCCCCAATGGAGGAGGTGTTATTACCACTTCCCACACTTTACACGGCCTCTCAAACAATTAGCAAATCAGAGAGCCCTAAACTTGCAACTGCCACCAAGATCCTGGCTTCAACTGGACATGTCATTTCCTATTAGGGTAACGACAGTCTATAGCTGTCCTCGGGGCATACTACAAATGCCTACTGCTGGTATTCCTAGCATAGTAGTTTAACTTCACCTCTTAATAAAAAACTGCAGTTTTTCACATTAATTACACCAGTGATTAATGTGCCTATAAGCACATCACACTCCTAAATGGCAAAATATGTCTCTTACCAGTTAGGAATTGCACTCAGCATCTTGTGACAAATTCCTAAAAGAAGGGAGTGGCTTAAACAAATTCAGCGGGGTTTTTTTTCATACATAAAAGAAGTCCAGAGATAGACAGACCAAGGCTAGAAGTAGATATACCTTCTGAAATTGAGCTTTTCCTTTCTTTCTAACCCTGTTACCTTTCAGAGACGGCTTCCATCCTAGTGTTGCCTCATGGTAAAAAATGGCTGCTATAGCTCCAGATATCACATCCATATAGGAGGCAGAAAAAAAGGAGGAAAGGTCGAAGGGCAATGAGTGTGGTTGTCAGCTGATTCGAGTTCATTTTTTTTAAGTTACTTTTTAAGTTATTGATGTTATTTTGTAATGCATAATGGTCACTCTTGAGTTGGCCTGCTCTGAAACTCTTCTTTACTAAAGACTTGGATCAGTTGCAGGAAGAAATGTCGATATGGGAAGGGAAAGTTTCAAGTCCTCACTGCTAGGGCTTTCCTTTGAGTAGCAAAAGGAAGCCATATCTAAATAATACACTGGCAAAAATCCTTTAGGTGCCATCCTCCCTTCTCTTTTTTTAAAGATTATATTTATTTGTTTGACAGAGAGAGATATAGCGAGAGAGGGAACACAAGCAAGGGGGGGTGGTAGAGGAAGAAGCAGACCTCCTGCTGAGCAGGGAGCCCAATGCAGGGCTCGAGGAGGGACTCGATGTGGGGGCTTGATGCGAGGCTCAGTCCCAGGACCCTGAGATCGTGACCTGAGCTGAAGGTAGACACTTAATGACTGAGCCGCCCAGGCATCCCCATCATTCCTGCTCTTGGTCTAGTTTGTCCAACCTCATGTCTGGACTTCTCTCTGAAAAATTCTTCTCCAAATATCTTTGGTCAAATCTTTATTACCTTTCTGGGAAAGTAGGGAGGAGAGCCACTGTCTTCTTCCCTGGACACACCTCCCACTCCTGCTTACAAAGCCCTAAGGCTGAGTCAGTTTGCAACTATAGAAGAGACTGCTAGTTGCCCTCCTATTTTTATTTCTTCTCTTCTCTACTAAAAGAATCTCAATTTTATTTCATATGGCAATGTGACCAGCAGAAGCAATGTTTCCTGACCTCTTGCACCAATAGAGTTAGTTAATACTACATAAGAATAAGTTGTTGGTTGGAGTTTCCAGGGAGACTTCTTAAAGAAGGCCAATTCGTGTAGGAGATTACTGTTTTTCTTTCCTCCTTGCTTCCTGCCTCTTGCTTGGAAAATCTGATGTGATGGCAGGAGTTCCAGCAGCCATTTTGAACCATGGGGCACTTTGACTATGAAGGTCTACATTTTAGTGAAGAAGAAAAAAAAATCTGTATCTGTATCTATAGCTATCTATAGATACATATGACAGATATAGATATAAGGAGTGTAGGTCTTTGATGGCCAAGAAGCCACACTATCACTTTTAAACTCTTACTTCTGAACCCCTATATATAAGAAAAATAAAGATCTATCATATTTAAGCCACTCTTATTTCGGTTCTCTTTTATATAGAGCTGCTGAACATTATCTTAACTGATACAGCAATCCCTGGCTTTAAAGATTTCATTCTGAGTGTGCGTGGATTCACTAGTTCAATGATTCTCAAACTTTGACATGTACCAGCTTCACTGGATGGTTTGTTAAAACAGTTAGGCCCCATCTCCAGAGTTCCGAATTTGGTCATTCTGAGGGAAAGTCTAAGGGTCTGCATTGCTAAAAAGTCCCAAGTAGTGCTGATCCTGATGTTCTGGTGACCACACTTGGAGAACAGCTACACTGGCTCATTCCTAATTTATTTGGATGATTTTCTTTATAGAGACTGTGAAGGAAACACGCCACTGGGAACTGAGTCATTCCTGTTTTTCTCTTTCTGGCTTTTGGCTCACAAATTCCTATCTCAGACATAGCAAACTGTACCTTTTGCCTGATTTTTTTTTTCTTTCTTGGCAGCATGCCCTTCCATGTCTACCATTATAAGAACCGCTGCTAACTTGTTAACATGGACTTCAGGTCCTGGCAGAGATCCACGTAATTAATGAGTGCTTTATCTTCTACATGTTCCACAGTCCCTTGATCTTTAATGCCAGACTTTTCATAAACTAGAGTTTAAAATTGTCTGGCAAAAAAAGGGGGAAAAAAAAGGTTTTTGTGTTTATGGCTTTTGGTTTTGCTGTTTTACTTTGCATTTGAAGGTAGTTGTATATATCTTGTTCTCTAAGATATTATTTTGATTCATTATCTCTACAGCATGTCAGTTCACTCCATAGCCAAACATGAATTTTTTCTTCAGAGTTCTTTCCAGTGGATCCATATGTTTCCCTCGTAGAGGATTCAAAGCAATGGTAATACAGCACTGGACAATTTTTTTTTTTTTTTTTTTACCAACCAGCACCCATTCTCCTATAGTCCCGTTTCTCACAGCCCCACCCCACAAGGGAACAGGTGACCCAGCCACCGGCAATCAGAGCCCATATTCTCCTTGTTGTGGGCTGAATTATGGTCCCCACCCACCAGCCTCCCCTAGATACCCCCCCCCTGCCAAATTCATATGTTGGATTTCCAACCCCTAGGACTTCAGAATGTGACTGTATTTGGAGAAAGGGTCTTTAAAGAAGTAATTAATTTAAAATGAGGTCATTAGGGTGGGCCCCAATTTAATATGATTGGCATCCTTGTAGGAAAAGGAGAAGACAGCTATCTACAAGCCCAGGAGAGAGGCTTCAAAAGAATCCAAGCTGCTGACACCTCAGCCTCAGCCTTCTAGGTCCTAGAATTACAAGACTGTAAATTTCTATTGTTTACTCTACTTGGTCTATGATTTTGTTATGGCAGCCAGTGAAAACTAATACATCCGTGGCCCTGGGGTTGGCAAACTGTTTTCCGTAAATAGCCAGACCATAAACATTTCAGACTTCCTGGACCCTATGGTCTCTGTGACAATCACTCAACTCTGCCATTGCAGCATCAAAGCAACCATAGGCAACACTCTAAATGAATGGATGTGGCTATGTTCCAATAAAATTTTATTAATAAAAATAGGCAGGCTGTCCTTGGACTGTGATTTGCTGACTTCTGTCCACATGATTGGTTCAGGAGTTAGCACATGACTGAGGCCCAGCCAATCAACACTATTCTAGTCCTGTAGCCTAATTTCAATGTCCAATTAGGATAGCACTCCATAGCTTGCTTCAGACTAGTAGGAAAAACACACTCTCTTTTCACTACAGTATTTATGAGGATGTGAGAATGCAGCCACTGTGTTCAGACTCAAACCCCAGAGTCCTTTCCAAAGCCTCAAGGCATCTTGAACTCAAGGCACGCATCCGCCATTGTTTCTCTGTTCTTACAAGGCCCAGAAGTCAGTAAATGCACATAGATGCCTAAAGAGCAAATAAGTAGTAACTGACCATTTAATTATAATATATATAAGGCGTGTGTGTGTGTGTGTTCAGTCCGTAATAAAGGAGATTGATTCAAGAATGGCCGAATTTTTTCTGCCAACTTACGTGATTTTAATTTAGATCATTACCAGAAGAATTCAACATGATTTCCCAGTATGGATGGGAGACAAGAAAATATTAGAGTTTTAAAAGAGAGAGATAGAAAGAGAATCATGTATTACTTTCTTTCCAGTTATTTCTGTCTAGTAATTATTAAGAAAATCCAGGGCGAGCTTGTTTGTGTCCAATGGCTCTTGGTGCTGGTGTTGGTTATTTAGCGGACTAAGTTTTGCCGCAGTAAGTACAAGCAACACCAAAATCTCAGGGGCTTTACATGAGTTTATTTCTTATCCTGCAAAACTCGAAGTCTGGGCAGCTTTCTGGGGAAGCTGCCCTCCATGTGGTAGCTACTTCCATGGCATTTCCACTTCAGTAAATGTTTCATTGCGGAGAGAGAAAGAACATGGAGAATTCACACACTGAGTCTTAAATGCTTTTGCGTGACAGATGACCTTTGTATCCTCAACCCACTGGCCAGAACTAGTCACATCGCTTTATCAACAGCAGAAGGCTGGGAAATGTAGTCTTTTCTGTGTGCAGGAAGAGGGGAAGGATGGGAAATAGTTACTATTACAGTGAGATACTTGCGGGGGGGCGGGGGAGGAGTGCGGAAGGCAATGGAATTCTCAAAAACCAATGAGGAGGAAGCAGAGGGGAATAAGGATGCCGATGAATGGAAAAGAAACACACTCAGACACTGCACAGTTCAGTTGTTTTTAAAACGTACCCTTGTACCGATGCCTGCTCATGACATTGTTCACTGAGCTGGGTAAAAGAGAAAAAACAAAGAACATGTCATTATAAAAAAACTGAACTGACAATATGATCCTTTATTATTGCTGATTGACAATAATAAATGGCCTTCCTACATTTTTTTGTTTTAAAATGACATTTCTTTTATGACTTGATAGCGATTATACTTAATAATTGCTTATCTAATGTCCTAACTTGGCAAAATAAAAGATTGATAACTACCCGTAACTTTCTCCACCTTTTAAAGTTACTGTGTCCGTCTGTAAAATGAAATTCTGGGAGCCACTGATCTAGTTAATGGCTTTGCTTAGAGCCTACTTTAGCTTTGTAAGGAAATTTACTTTTTTGAGCACCTATTCTACATTGTTTAGCACGTTTCAAAGGAAGGTATCATCCTAGATTTATAAATAGGGCACCAGAGACTCAGAATCAGTGGATCCTCATTATCATTTCTCAGTTCTTCCAGTTTTCAGCCCTATAAGTCCCTTATTCCATTTTACTCCTTGTGGTTTTGCTTCTCTGATTGAACCCTTGCTGATACACATGGAGATCCTCAGCTCAGGGTCTACTCCTGGCAAATCCGACATGAGACAAATCACTTAAGAAATGATGTGCTACGTGACTTATCAAGGCCACACCGTTAATTAAAGCAAGGCTGGACCTCAGTCCAGAGGTACATGACTGAAGTCCATGTTCCATCCCCAGAGCCCACTGCCACTAGATAGTGAGCAAAGCAGCAAATTAAGAGGAACTTCTGGGTCATATTCGCCAAGTGCATGTTGGCAGAAATTCCTCCAGATATAGAATAATGATATTTAATGAAACATGCCTCGTCTGCATGCTGGCAACAAGAAGGGATTGCCATTGTGGGGAATCATGCAGTAGGGTAGAGAGCAAGAAGTGACTAATTCTCAGCACAGGTGCTCTTGTGGAACATTGATAGCTCTTCTGGAGACAAAATAGAGTATCTTTGGCTCTTTTTACACCAGCAGGTGTTTCTCGCTCCCAGAGCCCAAAATGTATGTGCCTACTAAGACTGTAAAAATAGGCACCTCTCACATTTCTCTATAGGAACACTTAGAAACAAACAACATTTGGAAAACTGCATACATCTTATATGAATTTGTTCCAGTTTTCCAAGGGGCTTGCTAAGTCTGATATATAAGCTTAGATATTGTTATATTCATAAATTTCTGGTGCTAACACACTTAAAATTCACTGTCCCTGAGAAAGACAGGGAGAGGCAGAAGAACTGTGAATAAGCATTGGGTTTGTTTTTTTTTTTTTAGATTTCTTTACTAAACAAGTTTGTAAATATCCAAAGTGCTTTTGTTATTATTAAAACCCTAAATCTTATGAATTCATATTAAAATATCAAGCTTTAATGCAGGTATTGGGAGAGCCTCAAATAAAAATTTTTCTGACTTAATAAGTATTACTAACAAAATGAGACCATTTTTATACCAAATATTTTCCATCTACGTAACTTTCTTTTTTTTTTTAGAGAGGGAGAGAGTCCATCTATATAACTTTCTAATAATCCCTCTATCTATACTTTTTTCTCAATAGATGAAAATAAGTAGTTCTATAGATCATGAATTGTTTTAAAGCTACCTTTTTACCAGGACCGCAAAAAACAACAACAACAACAACAAAAATCCCCGATGTACTTTCTTTTAAGTGCTCTGCAACCTAGGACCTGTAATACATTGTCATAAAACATCACATATCTTATTATCCACCAGAAATATTTAGGTGGAACAGTTAATTAAATGAGGCAAAAATTTGCCTCCCTAAAATTATGGTTCACATTTGAGGCTATAAAAAGGTCCCAAAGCATAAGGAGAACATTACAGTAAAGACTTGGAGGAAATACAGAATTTAACAATGATCTTCTAAAAAAAGGAATAGACAAAATAGAAAAAACTTACTGGTAAATTGCAACTTTTTTTTATATCTATCAATTGATAGATAGACAAATAGGAAGAAAATGAAGAGTTCCCTATGAAACACAAGTAGGTAGCCACAAGAGTTGAAAGTAAAATGTATTTTTAAAAAGCCAAATAAAATTTTAAAAGAATTCAAGGAAATCTAAATCCTAATAAGATAATTAAAATCCACGTTGGAGATAGTTGGAGATAGTTTAAAAAAGAAAGAACATTGTAGAAAAATATGTTATAGAGAATTTAGAAAACCCTCAAGAATACAGAGAAGGGGGAAAGGCAAATAAAGTTAATTTTTTAAAAGATAGAAGTACAAAAGCAGTAGTCATAAAACCAAATATCAGATATAAAACTAAATGTGTTGATATACACAATGGAATACTAGTCAGCCGTTAAAAAGGATTAACTATTGCCAACAACATGGATGGACCTAGAGGGCATTATACTAAGTGAAATAAGTCAAAGACAAATACCATACAATTTCATTTACATGGGAAAATGTAAAATCTAAAAACAAATAAAAAAATAACCGAAGAGCTGAATCAGACCTATAAATACAAAAATACTGATGATTGCCAAAGGGAAGGGGAGGTTGGAGGATAGGCAAAATGTATGAAGGGGAGTTGGAGGCTTCCAATTAGGGCATGAATAAGTCATGGGAATAAAAGGTATTGCATAGGAAGTATAGGCAATGGTATTGTAATAGTATTGTATGGTAATAGGTGGTAACTACACTTGTGGTGAGCATAGCACACTGTATAAACTTGTTTAAGCACTATATTGTGCATCTAAAACTAATGTAACACTGTATTCACAGTACTCAAAAAAAAAACCAAAAAGACCAGATATGCTGATTGTGCCAGTAAATATAAATGGATTACATTTCCCTGTCAAATGGTTAGGAATTTCAAATAAGCTTTTAAAAAATAAACCACTATTTTTTTAGTTTTTATTTTTATTTTCTTTTAATATTTTATTTATTTATTTATTTGACAGAAACACAGCTAGAGAGGGAACACAAGCAGGGAGAGTGAGAGAGGGAGAAGCAGGCTTCCCAGGAGCAGGGAGCCGATGCAGGGCTCGATCCCAGGACCCTGGGATCATGACCTGAGCCGCAGGCAGATGCTTAACGACTGAGCCACCCAGGCACCCCATAAACCTCTATTTTGATTAAGATATGTATACTGAAAAAGAAGCTTAAAATAATGGAGGAAGATGTATCAGACAAATGCAAATCAAAAGCGAAGCATGAGTGAGAAGTTCAGTAGATGAGAATACCGTGTATATGTACATCACAGGGATAGGGTGTGCTGGAGACATCTTGTACTGGCTCACCCCGCTGATTGTACACATCTCTTCCCACATCGACTTTCGGCAACATCACAGCTCTTGTTTCTTGGTTTACCAACACACCACTGTGTGTACTTCTTTCCTTCACTCCATTCTCAGTGTTTCCCAGCATTGTGGATATGATTTATCATCTTACATCTTGGTTAGCATTATTAAAGTACTTTTATTTAATGTGATGGTTTATGTGTCAGTTTCATGGGGCCGTGGGGTACCCAGATGGTTGAATATTATTATTATTGTGAGTGAAATATTGCAATATTATTGTGGGTGTTTCTGCAAGGGTGACTTTGGACAAGATTAACATTGTAATCAATAGAGTAGAACAGAGTGCCTTCTATATGTCAGGGGGACTAATCCAATCAATTGAAGCCTTAAATAGAACAAAGAGAATGACCTTCCCACAAGTAAGAGAAAAGTCTCCAGCAGACTGTCTACATTATCGACTTTACTGGAGTGCCAGCCTTTGGACTGAAATTGTACCATAGGCTTTCCTGGATCTTTCTTAGATCTATAAACATAGACACACACGCACACATACTTTATTGCTTTCATTTCTCTAGAAAGCCCTGATTAATATGTTTATATATTACATGCTTCTCTTTAAAGACTTTTAAAATATTTGCATTGCTTTATAGCTGTATGAGCGAGATTAATTGAGATTTAGGGCAAGCAGTTATTTTATACCACGAATTCTATATTCTTAATTTCTGTGATTTAATTCATTTCTTAGTTGTGTGCTGTATGATGGTAAATACTTCCAGTAAGAGTATGTTAAAGGTGTAATTCTTGATCAAGTCTGAAATTGTCTGTTGCATTCTCACATGAAAAAGGAGGAGTGAGTGCCTGGGTGGCTCAGTGGGTTAAAGCCTCTGCCTTCAGCTCATGTCACGATCTCAGGGTCTTGGGATCCAGGCCCGCAGCCTGCTTCCTCCTCTCTCTCTGCCTCTCTGCCTGCTTGTGATCTCTCTGTCAAATAAATAAAATCTTTAAAAAAAAAGAAAAGAAAAAGGAAGGAGCCATCATTGTCTTTGATCACTGGCTTTACAAATAAGAAAAATCTTAGTCTTATTTTTTTTTCTTAGTAAGTAGTCTTTTTTCCTGTTTGAATGCCCATCATATTCTTTTTCTTCTTAAAATTCAAACACTTCATCAAAATAGTCTGGTTTGAAGATGAAAGTTTTAGCACATGCCCTCTGGAATTGGGGTACACCTTACAGTCACTGACCACATGATGGTACTGTTGTAATTCTACAAACCCTGTCTACTGACACTTCTGAAAAAAATCAAGCATAAAACCCTCTTAGCCTCAGTGCTACGTGGGTTATACTCTTTGCTAGTCTATTTTCATGAGTTTGTTTTGGCCTGTGCTCAGTAAGCCATAAATTTAACATCTAAGTCTTAATTCAGCTAAAAATAAAGGCATCTCTAGTATTCCTTGGACTTGTTTCTTCTCTATATGCTATTTGTTCTTTTTGAAAATCTTCTCATTCTTCTCCCTCTATTCTACATTTCTTTTATCTTTCCCTTAACTCTGTGTTCATGTCTATGTCCTCTTCCTATGAGTTTTGGGAGGAATTTTTAAGCCTGTCTCCCATTGGTTCCATTTTCTGCAAAATACCATCCATAAATGGACAATTGGGTCCATTGCAGATTTTAATTTATCCATTGTGTATTTTCTCTCCATACAATCCTTCTGATCTCCACCTCTTTCCTCTGTTAAGACCCCCCACACACACACACACACAAATGTAATGTTTCCAAATGCAATGCTCCAAAGAACTGGGTTAAAATATAATTTAGAAAAATTCTAAACGTTGCCTATTTTCCCATCTCTTGCAACACCTCTAGTTCTGTGGTTTCTGTTGATTGCTCAGTTTGATCCCACTCTTGAAATCAGCTATACTTTCATACATCAGGTGGTTTTTTGGGCGCTTCCACATCCGTGGTGATGAGCTGTGATGTCAAAGCCATTGTGTCTGGTCCTGGTGATGGGTCTGTCAGGCTCAGAGCTTGAGTCAAAAAATGACTCACTCCTCTCCTCAATCAATTTTGGGCAGGCTTTCTCCCACTTCCTTATAAGGGAAACTCCACCCAAAGAATTAAACTGTCCGCTCTTCCTCTATTAAAGAGGAAACCAGTTCCTTTACGGGCTTTGTCTACTCTATCCCTAACATGTATCATCTCTCTTCCTCCTGCAGTGCGTGTTTTCCCCACTCTCTTCTCCAACAAGCTACTTTGCCAGAGTTCAATCAACTGATCTAATTCAGTTGTGTTCTTTTCCAAGAATTTGTCACACAAATATATGCCTAGTCCCTTGACTTTCCTCAAGTCATTAGTCCCACCAAGACAAAGAATACCCCAGGGGGACGTTTTGTTTTTCTTGAAATGATGTGAGATAATTAAGATGCTATTAACTAGTCTTGGATCATTTTGGAGTCTTTTAAATTCGTTATCTAATGAGATTAGGGATTCACTCTGATGTTATGGGAAAGTAATTCATTCTTCATCAAAACGAATAAGCAATTGTTCACATCCAAAAAAGATGTAAACACCGTCTATATTTGTGGAGTTATGTTTGAGAATAGGACACGAAAAGATGACAAAGCCTAACTGACCTATGACTGATTCCATCAAGGTGGAAATCTGCACTTATGCAAGTCAATTAGAACAAAAATAATAAAGCATCCTAAGTGTTACATGCACACAAATCAAGATTAAGTTTTGGCAGTTATAGTCACACATACTGTATGTGTTACATACTCGCAAAGCACAAACTCACTGATCTATATATACTATAAATCATACAATACACGCACATAGATAAAATCCATAATGCATTTATATTTTAACTGAATTAAATCAATACATTTATTCTTCAGTTCCTTCCCTTGGATTTATTGCTAACTCAGAATAAATTCACCCAAAAAGTTAATATCCACATTCTATTTATTCATTGCAATCTTCTTTCTTTGGAGTCATAGTAATTTTGCGGAGGAAAGAAATGAGAAAAAGTTTCATCTGAACATATTTTCTTTATTTAATTTTAATAATATAATTTAATATGTAACTGGTGTTTGAAATAAAATGTGTGGTGAGTAGAAAATTTGGGAGAGAAATGTGTATTTTCTCAGAGTGCTGAAAATTTGATATAAAATACAGCCCTTTAAAGCTGAAACTCACCCTCAAAAAATTGCCTACACAACTATCTTTTGACGTCTATGTTTGCCCAGCTGCTCTGCTCTTGCAGGAATCCACTTTGTTCAGAAATATCCTTCCCCAATATTTGCTGAGCTCTGACTATGGATCGGGTTAACTCAGCTCATCCTCACAACGTTCCCATGATTTATCTCTCATTTTCTGTGCTCTCGTTTTACAAGTGAAAAGTCTGAGGCTCAAAAACCTGCCTACAGCCATGAAGTTGGTAAGATGCAAAAATAAGGCTACAAGACATAGCTCTCTGATTGTAGAGCCCATGCTTCTGCCAGGGCCATTGGGCAAAAACTCCTTGGAATGGAACTTCTCTTGGCTATGGTGGTTATGCTCCCCATTGATGCACCCATGGACTTTCAAAAAGTACTGTTAGTTACCTAACTAAAATAACTGTGGAAATCAAGAATGGATTAACACCAGAGATCTAAAATTCAACGTATTTTTTCAAAAGATCCAAGAAAAAAATCATGATTATATCAATAGATGTTGAAAAACATTTGATAAAATCAAGCATCCATTCCAGATTTGAAATGAACCCCTAAAAAGGAGAAATGGTATGTATGAAAACTAATCCCAGACCAGCAGAAGCGTATTAAGGTGAAAATGATCAGCTCCACTAGAACCAGAGGCAAGGCATGACCAGGATTAGATTTTCTTCTGCAGGAACCTCCCAGCCGAGTCCTAGAGCCCTGGAAGCCAGACTCTGTGTCCCCACTGGGACTCTGTTTCTCCCAAGAAACAAAAGTGACCAGGAGGAAACATCTAAAGAATGTGAAGCCTGGAGAGACCTCGACGAAGCCAATTAGTCTGACAGCCTCACGCATCCACCCTGATCGCCAAGAAACCAACGTGGGGCTCTGCCAACCACCGAACATGTCTGTTTCCATTGCACCTGGTTAGCTCCAGGAAGACGTGGCGTTCTTCAGTTGAAAGCGACTCTTAGAGGCTAGGACGAGAACTATTGACTCTCAGTGTTTCCAGAAGATGGGAGAAGTCACGTGTCCATTTCAAGTGGAGTGGACAGCAGGGTTTCCAGCTGGGTGGCCTACCACAGTGTCCACCACACTGACGGACCTCCTATTCTTTGATGAAACTCAAGGTTTAAAAAAAAAAAAAGGATTCATCTGAAAGTGGCGTAGAAAGGGACAAGAGGAAAGAATGCCATTTACTTTCTTTCCAGACTGGGGAAGGAACCAAACTTGTGATTTATTTGTCTTAAAGAGTAATGTAGTAAGCTGTTTCACAAGCTCATTTTTCTCCCTGAAATGATATGTAAACTCAAATTATTTCCTCTTTCTGGCGTTCCAAGCACTTGTCTTGACTTCTAAACATAATTCCTCACTCTAAATGTCAGTGCTGTATATCCTATCTCCCTGTGCAGGTAAAATCAGGCAATGATTAGATCTACATTAAAAAATAATAAATTTCACTTTTGAAATTTCCTGAACCTATTTTTTTTTTTGAACTGAGAAATCACCTTCACTCCATGACATTTCTTAGGAAAATATGAAAAGCAAATTCCAAATTAAGCTATCTTAGAGATCAGGAAAAGACCAGGCTATGAAAAAAATATTTTAATAGGTTATAATTTAATTTCATTTATTTAATGAATTGATGCTTCTGTCCCCAAAATGCAGCACAATGTATATTTGATGTTTTATTTTTTACTGAATTCAATTTTTTAAAAGATTTTATTTATTTATTTGACAGAGAGAGCGATCACAAGTAGGCAGAGAGCCTGGTGTGGGCCTCGATCCCAGGGCCCTGAGATCCTGACCTGAGCCGAAGGCAGAGGCTTTAACCCACTGAGCCACCCAGGCGCCCCTGAATTCAATTTTTACTTATGTTAATTTTGTTTAACTTTTAATACCAAGAGGTTCAAAATAACAAATATAAGATAAAACAATGAACAACATCACCCGCTTTGCCTCATTCCCATCTGTTTAATTTCCTCCAGTAGAAACATCAACAGTCTTAGCTTCTTATATATCTTCCCAGATTTTCTTTCTGTATATTCAAGCATGAATATATATTGACAAAAATATCTTACACATCATTCTGTACTTTGCTTTTTTCACTTAACAAAATCAATTGCTTGTGATTAATGAGAAACCAGAGTTTTGGATACAGATTGCAACAAAATATTAGGATTTTTTGGTAATCATAATATTCTTGCACACATGCTTGGGATGATAAGTAGCTATTACTATAATTTGCAGGTTTAATTCTGTATACATGCTCCACCCCAATGACAAGTTCTTACAGGAAAATGACATGGTTTATTTCTTTTTAAGATTGTCATAGCTCACTACAAGCAATGTGATCCAACAATCAGGCCCAAATTTATTATTTTCCATCCATTTCTCCTCCTGACTGTGCTTCTATGAGACTAGGTAAAATCATATTTGGAGAAAACATGAAAAAAGTCTATGTGTAAGTCCCCTTGTGACAAGATGCCAGGGAAATGTGCCCTCCCCCATCACCACCCCAACTTTCCCTTCCTCACAATAAACATTAACTCTAAATCAGGCAAATGGATTACAATAGTGTCCACAGTACCCACTGACATCAACAAACAGATTTTTTAAAAAGATTTTATTTATTTATTTGAGAGAACATAAGTGGAGCGGGGAGGAGAGGGAGAAGCAGACTTCCTAGTAAGCAGGGATCCCAACACGGGGTCTGATCCCAGCAACCCCGGGATCATGACCTGAGCCAAAGGCAGATGATTGAGCCCCCCAGTGCCCCACAGATGAACAGTTCTTAGAATATTGTCATTCCCAAGGTCAAAGCTGTTTGTCAAGGCCACCATCATGGCTTGTGTGGTCACTAGGAGCCCATGCTCAGAAGGGCCCCAGGCTTGGTTGAATGCTTTGCTTGAAATTCCCATCACTTTTATAACAGGATGCCCTGAATTTTCATTTTCCCTGGGCCCCACAAATTATGTAGCTAGTTCTCTCTCCCTTGTCAGAATACATCCGAAGAGGGAGGATGCAGTAAGAGAAAAGGAATGTCTCTAAAAATAAGGAAAAACACAGGTCACAAAGCATGCCTGACTTAAGTATTTCTTCCCCCAGGGAGAGCCTCCTCCGGGCTCTTTATAAATCCATACAAAAGGTTAATTACCTAATCCATAAGAACTGCTATCATTTTCAGATGTCCTTGCAAAGATGGGCAGGTAATTGGTTTTCATGTTCAAATTCATTCTTACTTTTTTTTTCCTTTTCCATTAATGATGAATGGTTTGTCAAACAGTAAAAAATTTTTATTTTAATTACACAGTCATCAAAAGTCCTTATTTCCAAGAGAAGAGATTAGCTTAATGATTAAATTCCCTCTGCCTCTATGAGTAATAATTAGTTAACCAAATACAAGTCTTCTCTCAGCAGACTTGCGATACAGTATTAGTACGCAGATGACTCTATTTTCAGAGAATTAATGTAAGTGATCTACACCAGTGGGTTTCCATGGACCTCAGGTCCCCAGCAAAATTCTGCAAGTATTGCAACGGCTTCTTCCATCCTGTGTCTACCATCCCTTGCCTGCAGACAAAATCATAACAGACCTCTCAAGGTCACATACTAAAAATTTTCAAATGCTTCTAGATGCTGTCGGGATTAATAAACCACAAATATTTGAAACTGTTGCTGAATTCACAGTAGCTTTTTAAAAGTATTGTTGCAACCCACAGACGCACACTCCTACTGTCATCATAAGGGATTGATCCAAGAGTGCTCTGAGTTGATGTTAAAGGGATGCATACCCGGGATGCCTGGGTGGTAAGCATCTGCCTTCGGCTCAGGTCATGATCCCGGAGAACCGAGCCCCGAATCAGGCTCCCTGTTCTGCGGGAGGCCTGCTTCCTCTCTCACTCCCCCTGCTTGTGTTCCCTCTCTAGCTGTGTTTCTCTCTGTCAAATAAAATAAATAAAATATTTTTAAAAATGGGTGGGGGATGCATACCCATGGAAAGGATGGGGACCATATGAGGCACATGTTCAAGTCTAAATGACTCAGGGCATCATTCACGGGCTGCCTAAGGAGGCAGGTGGGGGACGGGGATTCACAGATTTAGAAGTCAGGTAGACTGTGCTCCTTGCTCCAACTTGGGGGCTTTGGACAAGCTACATGCCTTCTCTATGTCTCATTATTCTTACTTATAAAATAAGGAAAATAATAGTACCTACCTTATTATCTTAGTGAACACCCCCTCATAATGCCCCCAGGACACCTTGATCTCCAACAAAGAGATGGTGGCAGAGGGAGGCCCCATCCCCAAATAGGGGGGAGGAAAAAACTGAACAGAGCGAGCTAGAGCCAAGACATGGTTAGCGATGTGCTCTGCAGATGCATGGAAAATATCTAGCTGTAGTGT
Source organism: Spilogale gracilis (assembly GCA_004023965.1). Taxonomy (NCBI): domain Eukaryota; kingdom Metazoa; phylum Chordata; class Mammalia; order Carnivora; family Mephitidae; genus Spilogale; species Spilogale gracilis. Next base: position 30,676 of record PITA01020314.1, read on the forward strand.
CTACACAGTGCAAGCCTGTGATAGGTATGCCTTGGGTCTTGCTCTCATGGTTAGGTCACTTGCCCACCTGTCTCTAGCTAAGTAATTTTCCTAACCCACGTGATCATTAAATGCACCCACCAGCTCAGCATTTCTCAGTCGTTTTGTTCATTACCTTTTAAGACATTATTTCCTCTAATTCTTCCTAATTGCCTTTCTCATGAAATTTTAATACAGCGAATGTATTGCAATTCTATGTGTTATAATTAATTTCATGCATCAACTTGGCTTGGCCATGAGTTGCAAATCCCACCCCTTGGGTATAGACCTGGAAAGGAGCTATAGACTCCAGATGGGGAGTTCTTGGCCAAGTAAGACTGTGGCACATGGTCTCTGGGGACCCTTTGTTTCAGTTCTGCCCTTCCAGACCATGGGCTGGATACCTTCCCTGAAAGCCAGTCTCAGGACTTTGGGCCCCACCTAGAAACCTCCTTGTTTGTTCTTCAGTCCCCTGTCTTCCCTCAAGTTCTCAACCTGCACCCCCTTATCCCTCCATGTAAAGCTTCTGAAATTCTCTTTTCCTTTGTAGTCATCTTTAAAGCATTTAAAACCAGACCCCAAAGGTTAGCCACCACAGACTACTTTCCCCTTATTAGAGTGTAGGCATCAAACGCTCTTTGGCATTAAGAGGGAATGTTTGGTTTTAATCCTTTCAGGGATTAAAGGTTCTAGAATGACTTGGATTGTTTTAAAACAGTTGTCTTGAAGTTTCTGAATTTAAACTGGTTGAATATTGGGGTGCCTTGGTGGCTCGGTCGGTTAAACACCTGTTTGGCTTGGGTCATGATCCCAGGGTCCTGGGGTCGACCCCACATCAGGATCCCTGCTCTGTGGAGAGCCTGCTTCTCCTTCTCCCTATACTGTTTCCCCTGCTATTCTCTCTCTCTCTGAAATAAATTAAAAAATTAAAATCTTTAAAGAAAAATAAAATTGGTTGACTATTCATGTCTTGCTGTATTCTTCAACTCAATCTAACAATCACATGAGGTAGGTCCTATTACCAGCCCATGTTTTTTTTAAACATTTATTCATTTGCAAGAGAGAGAGAGAGGGCATGTGTGTGCCATTTGGGGATGGGGAGAGGAAGAGAGAGAATCCCAAGCAGACTCCCGCCTGAGCATGAAGCCTAGTAGGGCTCCATCTCACAACCCCGAGATCATAACTGAGCTGAAACCATGAGTCAGGCACCCAACTGACTTTGCCACCCAAGTACCTCTATCAGCCCCATTTTAAAGATGAGGCAACTCAGGCACAGAGAGGTTAAGTAACCTGCATGAGGTCACACAGTTAGTAGGTACCCAAGCTCAGTTTCCAACTTTATTTTATTTTATTTTATTTTTTTTAAGATTTTATTTATTTGACAGAGAGAAACACAGCCAGAGAGGGAACACAAGCAGGGGGAGTGAGAGAGGGAGAAACAGGCTTCCCGCAGAGCAGGAAGCCTGATGTGGGGCTCGATCCCAGGACTCTGGAATCATGACCTGAGCCGAAGGCAGACATTTAATGACTGAGCCACTCAGGCACCCCGGACTGTGTTTTATATTAATGTCTTGTAACTGCTTTTTTCAGTATGTAATCACATGTATTGGGAGCTTACCACATTCTGCTTTTAATGGCTATATGATATTCCCCTTATTAGAGATGCGTGAAGACACTTTAATTAGTCTCCTACTTGGACATTGAAATATATGAGCAGTAATGACAGTCCACAAAATGATTTGACAAATAAACATCTTTGTATACAAGCTCCTACTAGAATGTAAGTTCTTTGGTAGCAGAGATGTCACCTGCTTGGCTCACTGATGAACCCCCAGCATTTAGTACATTGCCTGACATACAGCAGGTGTTCTATAAATGTTTACTGAGTGAATACATCTTCATGTGTATGTGTATCTATACAGGTATTTACGTTTTACATATATGTTGACCAGTCACCCTCCAGAATTATTGCTTCCTTATATGCTTCCATCTAGCTTTTCTTCTGTTTGGTTTTAGTCTCCTGGGAACATCTTAAAGCTCAGTGTAACAGAAATAGTGAGTGAGTGTATATGTTTCCCATTGCTGTTGTACCTAGTTAACATGAATTTGGTGGCTTAACATGACACCAATTTATTATTTTCCAGTTTTAGGGGTCAGAAGTCCAAAGTGGGTTGACAGGTCTGTGTGTTCCTTCTGAGGCTTTTAAGGCAGGATCCATTTCCTTGCCTTTTCTGGCTTTTACAGTTTGCATTTGGCTCTTGGCCCCTCCTACATCACTCCAACCTCTGCTTCCATTGCCACATCTTTTCCTCTGACTCTGACCTTCCTGTCTCCTTCCTTTATATGGACCCCTCTAGTTTACACTGGGCCCCCCCGGATAATCCAAGACAATCTCCCTGTCTTGAAATCACATCTGCACCGAAAGTGACATATTCACAGGGCCTGGGGATTAGGACGCGGACATCTTCGGGGAGCCATTATTGTGCCACCAGATCTTAGGAATCAGGTTTCAACTTGATCGTAACTTCAACACAAACACTCTAAATGTGTGTCTGTGTTCCTACTTACCACGAGCTAAATCTAAGCAATATACTAACTTTCTCAGTGGTCTTGCCCAAGTGATATAACCTCCCTGAAGCTCCCTTCTCCCCCATTCTCAGAATTGGAGAATGAATATTTGTTTCCTAGGAAATGCAGCATGTAGAATATTGCAAGCAAATCTTTGCATTCACCCAGTGTTCAGGAATTATTACATACTGTTTTAATCTCCACAAAAGTAAGTAAAATCCTGGTTAAGCATTAATGGGATAGAGAAACAGTTCCTCTTGCAAAGTGCTGATGCGAATGTAAATTGGTATAGGCTTTCTTTTTTTTTTTTTTAAGACTTTATTTATTTATTGACAGAGAGAAACAGCTAGAGAGGGAACACACGCAGGGGGAGTGAGAGAGGGAGAAGCAGGCTTCCCACAGAGCAGGGAGCCCGATGTGGGGCTACGAACCCGGGACTCCGGGACTCCGGGTTCATGGCCTGAGCCGAAGGCAGTCGCTTACCCAACTGAGCCACCCAGGCACCCCTGGTATAGGCTTTCTAGAGGGCAATGTAACCCTGTGAATGTAATGAAAAGCCTTATGTTTGTTCTCTTTACCCCACTAATTATCGATCTGAAGTGTATCTTAGGGGCATGGGTGAATTTATGTACTAAGATGTTCAGTGACAAATTGTTTATAATGGGGGGAGGAGTGGAAACAAACAATGTACACTAATAAGGGATTAGATTAATAAGTGTGATACAGCCTCATGACAGAAATCTCATCAGCCGTGTAAAAGGGTTTTGTAGAATCCTAAATACCATATTTGCTGGTTTGTCAAAAGTTCGTGACAAACTTGGAAACCTGCCTTATTTATTGCCTCAAATCAGTAAGAGAATTGTGTGGTGAGAGTGTACCTATAAAGAAAAAGAACAGATTGAAGGTATACATTTCATGATGCTACAGTGACTATTTCTAGGTCACGGAATAATAAGTGATGTTCATTTTCTTTTCTTTTTTTTTTTTAAGATTTTATTTATTTGACAGAAACACAGCCAGAGAGGGAACGCAAGCAGGGGGAGTGAGAGAGGGAGAAGCAGGCTTCCTGCAGAGCAGAGAGCCTGATGTGGGACTCGATCCCAGGTCTCCGGAATCATGACCTGAGCTGAAGGCAGTCGCTTAACCAAGTGAGCCACCCCGCTTAACCAAGTGAGCCACCCAGGCGCCCCATGATGTTCATTTTCTAACAAGGAAGGCTGGGGTTGTGGGGGGAGGGGGTTTCCACGCAGAAAAATTCCTCTGGTTGGGTGATCAGGAGGTCCTCGCATAGAACAAAAACTTCCCAAGGTGTCCCTCTAGTGGAAGAAAGGACGCGGTGGCTGCGGGGACACCTGGTGGACTCCAAGAAACAGACTGAGGGTTTTAGAAGGGAGGGGGTAGGAGGAGGGGCTGGGGAGATGGGTTGGGGGAAGCGGGGGGATGGGTATTAAGGAGGGCACTGGATGTTATACGTTAACAATGAATCTTGGGACACTGCATCAAAAACTAATGACATACCGTATGGTGACTAACATAACATAATAAAAATAATAATAAAAAATAAATAAAGCAGATAATTCCTCTAAAAAATAAAAATTAATAAAAAGTAAAAGATATCTTATAGTATTCAAGACCAGGGCCTGAAAGTAGTAAACCATTCTGGTTATCCTTAAAAAAAAAAACAAAACTGTGAACAGAGAGACAGAGGCCAATTGCAAAAGTAAGAATCAAACCTCACTGTAGGAAACGGGGGCTATTCACTCTAGGGCGCTGGGAAGACTGACAATCAGCATTTTCACGGCCAAGGTCGGGCAACTGAACTCCTTGGATTAGTTCTCCTCTCCTTGCTTTTGGGTAGCTTTGGGTGCTAGTCGTAGATCCAGG
>PITA01020315.1:0-35117 GCA_004023965.1 Spilogale gracilis
CTGGCTTTTTAGCATTGGCTTTCTAGCTCTAGCTCTCTAGCTCTGGCTTTGGCCCTCTTGCTCTACTTCTCTCTCCTCTTCTGTCTCTCTACTTTCTGTCTGCTTCTCTTTCTGCTGCTTTCTTTGCTTCTCTGTTTCTGTCTCTCTTTGCAGGCTCTCTCGCTGTTTTCCAGCTCCCTTCCTCTAAGGCTCTCTTGTGGCCTCCTTGCAGGCTCTCTGCCTTTGTCTCTCTTGACTGACGGGGACCCCAGTCTTTTATTATTTAAAAGTGAGGAAGTTGGGTAGTGTAGTTAAATCATTAACTGCTTTTACACCCGCCCTAGAGACAGGATTAGCATTGTTACTGCAGGGTACAGAGTTATTGCTTAAACTCACAGAAGTTGAGACCATTGAGGCACAGGGATCAAGAAATACAGATAAGAGATATGGAGGAAACTATATGTCTTGAATAAGCACACAAAGGACATATTGCCCTGACCCACAGGGTATGTGGCTTTCTGGATTCTAGGCGGGAAAGCCCAGAGGGGCTTTCATTCATTCACATTCACAGGTACCTCCACCAAAGTTTTCCGGTGGCTTGGGCATGGCGGGAGGGGCGGATCAAACACCATCCCGACAGTATATGCTATGGGAGCCCTTGGGGGCCTCAATCAGGTAAGCCTCCAACTCAGTTTCAGCTCAGGTCATGATCTTATGGGTCACGGGATCTATACTCTTGTTGGGTTCCACAGTAGGGTGTCTTCTTAAAGATTCTCTCCCTCTACCTCTCTGCACCAGCTCTCTCTCTCTCTCTTTCTCTCTCTCTCTCTCACATACACACACACACACTCTCTCTCTCAAATAAATAAATCTTTAAAAAAAAGATGTATACAGTGAATTCAAAAGTGACCACTAAAACAATATAAAGTGTTATAGCTAAAAGGCAAAAAAGGGATTAGGTTTTAAATCAGTTAATCCAAAAGAAGGGAGAATAAGAAGGAAAAGCAAAGTAATGGAGGTGGTTCAAGATGATGATGATACAGGACTGTGCTAAACTCACCTCCTCCCATGCACACAATGAATTTACAACTAGATATGGAAAATTTCCCTCTCAAGATACCTGAAAACTAGCTGACCGGATCCTCCCCTTCAGCAAAAGAGAAAGTGGAGTCTCAAAAAAAAAACTCATGTCGTTGAGTAGAAGAAGCTGAGATGCAGTCTTACCATAACCTATCCCCCAAACTCCAGTGTAGCAACCCACAATCAAGAAGGGATCTCACAAACCCAGAGCTTCTCTCTGAGAAGCAAGTGGTTTATACCTCACTTCAGGCACCCTGACTTTTAATACTTACATCAGAGTGACAGGTCCCTAAAAGATCTGGCCTTGTAAATCAAAGGGATTCACCCCATTAGACCTGAAGAGCTCTAGCAAACTGAGAAACTGTGCATTAAGAGCTCAGGCACAGATGCACAGGCCACAAGGCTCTTCACAAAGCAGTTTGAAAAGCATCCAAAGTATATGAGGAGATCAAAGAAGATTTGCTAATCTTAAAGCGTCTGTTGGTGAGGAAGGGGTGTGTTGAGATAGTCTCTGGAGACAGAGGTACCATTTTAGCTGGGCATCATTTTAGACTCTTCTTCTACCTTGCCAAAGCCAGTCACCCCTCCCCTCACCCCCACCTTGCATCTTTACTTTCCAACCAGCAGGCATCATCTTTGAGCTCTTCTGCCTTGCTGAAGTTGGAAACTGCCATCTCCTCATTTTTTTCTTCCTTGGGAAATGCCATCTTCATGCTCTTCCTCTGCCATGCTCCACAGTGCCAGTATCTCCTGGAAGGGAGCCTTTACATATGTCTGTGTCTCAGGTTTTGCAGCTGCAGGCCAGGGACACTCTTTGGGTTGCTGGGCTTTTGAGGCCAAGGTGTATGTGTTCCTGGGTTCCATGGGACTATGACAATTAGAGAGTTTTTGAAAGGCTATCACCCTCAGGGAACTGCACAGACAGCAGACTAAAACATATCCTAGTCTTTCTGAGTTAGATGTGTGTGTTCAGTATATTTGGGCTAAGGGGCAGGTTTCTGGTCTGGCCTACCAAGGGGCTCTCAGGAACAGAGGCTGGTAAATAAAATTTTGTGCTCTCCTTCTGCCTCATTCTCGCTTACCAGTATCTGCTAGAAAGGAGCTTATACCCTTTCCTGGTTCCCTAACTTTTGCAGTAGCTTCCAAGAGATACCTCTATCTCATTTTTCTCAGATGGCCACTATAACTTACATTCACCAGTCACATAGGACTGTAACCAGGGGATTAAGAGTTCTTAAACAAAAACCACCATTAAGGTATAGCAAGAGGCAACAACAACAAAACAACTTCGGCCTTTATGTGAAAAAAAAAGCTTATAAGCTTATTATCATAGCTGCAACTCAAGGGGCAGATTTCTAATTAAACACACATCTAAGAGGTGACTGTAAGCATTCCCAGAGACCTCGGAAGAGGGGCACTTTGTGCTTTCCCTCCATTATGTTCCAGAGCACTGGTATCTCTCAATCCCTTGATTGCCTAGTTCTGGTGGCCAGGGAGTCTTACATCCCTGAGTAGCATCAAACTATAATAGAGAAACAGTTTTTGTCAGACTACAATTTCCAGGGCACTGTACAGACAACAGGCTGAAATATACCCACAGCCTATCTGTGAAAGAGGCCTATTTACTTGTGGAGCTTTTGCCTGAGGGGTAGGCTTTAGATTTGCCATGGAGGTGTTTTACGGAATGCAGTATGGGATAGCATCTTTGCATTCTCCTCTACCTTACTATAACTCATTAGAACCCCCAGAAAGAAGTTTATACTCTCTTTGGACTCCAATTTTTGTGACTGGCACTCAAGAGACACCTCCAGATTATCTAGTATGGAGGCTAGCTGGGTTTCCAATTACAGTCTCATAGAATTGAATATACTTGCAACATTTTAAAAGCTGTTGTGGGGCACCTGGCTTCCTCAGTAGGAATAGCAGGTGACTCTTGATCTTGGGATCATGGGTTCAAGCCCCATGTTGGGCACAGAGATTACATACACACATATATACATACATATAAGCTGCTGCTTGAAGGTCTGGTTTCCAGTCAGTGTGAAACTAGGTGCTAAGATTCTCCTTTTTAGGATACTGACAGGTCTTGGCAACCCTCAACAACTGGGAACTATTAAAAATAAAGTAGGCTATTTGGAGAATCAAAGTTTCAAGGGACCACAAAGAGCTAGTGTAAGGTTGAACAATAAGCTTCATCTCCTACATGAGGCCACCCCTTCAAAACTGGAAGAGGTACTTACTTCATCTAATATGTAGAAACAGAGAGTCAAACAGCATGAAGAAACAGAAATATGTTCCAAATGAAAGAACAAGATAAAACCTCAGGGTTGGGGGAAATCTGATGAAATGGAGGTGAGTAATTTATCTGATAAGAAGTTCAAAGTAAAACAAAAAAATACAAGTTCAAAGTAATGGTCAAATATTCTCAAACTTGGGAGAAGAATGGATGGACACAGTAAGAACTTCAACAAACAAAATACACAATACATATATATGTATATGAATATATATATGATATATATTTATATATAAAATATATAATATAATAAAGTACCAGTCACAGGGCTAAAAATCCAGTAACTGAACTGAAAAAATAAACTATAAGGATTTAAACAACAGACTAGATGAAGCACAAGAAAATCTCAGTGATTTTTTTAAGATAGAACTCATGCAATTGGAGTAGCAAAAATTAAAAAATATATATTTATACATTTTATATTTATATATATAATATATGCTGATTAACAGGGGTCCCAGAAGGAGAAGAGAAAGAAAAGAACATAAAACTTATTTGAAGAAATAATGTCTAAAAAAATTCCCTAACCTGGGTAAGAAAATAGACATCCAAATTCAGGAATCCCAGAGGCAAACCCAAAGAGAGTCATAGCAAGACACATTATAATTAAAATGTTTTGTTTTTTTTTTAAAGTAAATCTTAAAAGCAGCAAGAGAAAACTAACTTCTTATATAGAGAGGAAACTCAATAGGACTACCAGCAGATTTTTCATCAGAAACTGTATAGGCCATGAGAGGGACATGAGAGCTTTGAAGTTCTGAAAGAAAAGAACTTCCAACAAAGAATGCAAAGTTATCCAAAACTGAAGGAGACATAGTTTCCAAGAAGCAAAAGCTAAAGTAGATCATTGCCACTACACTAGCCTTACAGGAAATGTTAAAGTGACTTAGCTGAAAAGCAAAAATACTCATTAGTACAAGAAAACAAGAAAGTATAAATCTCATTAGAGAGGTAAGTATCTAGTAGAGGTGGTGAATTAATCAATTATAAAGCTAGTATGAAGTTTAAAGGGAGAAATAGTGAAAATAAAAGTAACAGACAATAATCTGATAAGGGACACACAGGAAATTGAGATGTAAAATGTACCATCAAAAAGATGAAACATGGTAGGGGGAGATAGTAAACATGCAGAGTTTTACAATGCATTCAAACTTAAGTTGTTATCAACTTAAAATACACTGTAATAAATGTAAATTTTATATATACACCTTAAGGTAACTAGAAAGCAAAAACTTTTAGGAGATACACAAATGATAATGAGAAAGAATCTAAGCATATCACTAATAAAAGTCATCAAACCACAAAGGAAGAGAGCAAGAGAAGAGAGGAATAGAGAGGAACTACAAAATGGACAAAAAATTTAATAAAATGATAATATGTACATATCTATTAATAATTACTTCAAATATAAATGGACTAAATTCTTTAATCAAAAGACATACAGTGGTTGAATCAAAAACAAGACCCATTTATATGCTCACTGTTTATAAATGAGACTCGCTGCAGATGTAAGGACACACATGAATAAAAGAGAAAGAAAAAGGCCTTCTATGAAAACACCAAAAGCAAAACAAAACAAACAACAAGAAAAATTGGGGTAACTATACTTTTATCAGACAATATAGACTTTAAAACAAAGGTACTGTAATAAGAGATAAAGTAGGGCTTGGAATAATAATAAAGGGATAAAGCCTACCAATCCAACAAGAGGATATAACATTTATAAATATTTATGTTCCTAATATAAAAGCACCTAATAATCAGGCAAATATTAACAAACCTATAGGGAGAAATAGTCAACAATACAGTAAAAGTAGGGGGCTTTAATACCTCACTTACATCAAAGGATAGACTATCCAGACAGAGAACTGATGAGAAAACATTGGCTTTAAAGGACACATTAGACTAGATGACCTTAATAGATAATACAGAACATTTCATTTAAAAGGAGAATACACATTCTTCTCATATACACATGGAACTTTCTCCAGGATACACCACATTAGACCACAAAACAAGTCTCAATAAATTAAGAAGATTGAAATCATATCAAGCATATTTTCTTACCACAATAGTATAAAATCAGAAATCAACAGGAAGAAAACTAGAAAAGGCACAGATATTGGAGGTTAAACAAAATGCTATTGAACACCCAATGAGTCAATAAATAAATCAAATGAGAGGTTAAAAAATAATTTAAGACAAATGCAAATACAAGATACCAAAATTAATGTGATGCAGCAAAAGCAGTTCTAACAGGGAGGTTCATAGTGATAAAGGCTTACCTTGAGAAACAACAACAAATCATCAAACAACCTAACTTTAAGCTTCAAAGAAGTGGAAAAGAAACAAAAATAGTTCAAAATTAGTAGAAGGAAAGAAAACAAAGATCAGAGAGGAAATAAATGAAATAAAGAATAAAAAGACAGTAGAAAACATTAATGAAATTAAGAGCTGGTTCTTACAAAGCTAAAATTGACAAACTGTTAGCTAGACTCACCAAGGAAAAAGCACTCAAGTAAAATCAGAAATTAAAGATGTTCCAACTGATACCACAAAAATACAAAGGATCATAAACAGCATATATGAATTATATGCCAACAAACTGAACAACCTAGAAGAAATGGATAAATTCCTGAACACATTCAATCTCCCAAGACAGAATCAGAATAAATGGAAAAAATGTGAACAGTTCAGAGAACAGTAAAGAGGTGGAAGATTTTTGATTATTAACTCAAACAAAAGTTCATGACCAGACAGTATCACTGGTGAATTCTACCAGACATTCAAAAAAGAATTAATGCCCATCTATCTCAAACTATTCTAAAAAACTGAAAAGGGAAGGCTTTCAAACTCATTTTTACAAGACCATCTGTACCTGATCAAACCAGAAAAGGATGTCACAAGAAAATTATGGACTAATATTCCTGATAAACATAATTGCAAAATTCTTCAACAAAATACTGGCAACTGAATTCAACAATACATTAAAAGGATCATACACTATGATTAAGTGTTATTTGTTCCAGGGATGCAAGTGTGGTTCAACATCTGCAAATCAATCATTTGATACACCACGTTAACAAAATGAAGGATAAAAATCAGATGATCATCTTAATAGAGGCAGAAAAAGCATTTGACAAAATTCAGCATCCGCTTATGATAAAGAACTCTCAACAGAGTGAATATAGAGGGAAATGCCTAACATAAAAAAGACCATATATGATAAGCCCATAGCTGACATCATTCTCAATAGTGAAAAGCTGAAATCTTTACCTTTAAGATCAGCAACAAAACAAGAATGCCTGCTCCCACTGAATGTATTCAATGTAGTATTAGAATGGAAGTTCTAACAAGGCAAGAGCAATCAAGCAAGAAAAAGAAATAAAAGTAACATAACTTGGAACGGAAGAAGTCAAACTGTTGCCATCTGTTGATGACATGATTTCATATACAGAAAATGGCCATCAAAAAATTATTAGAAGTCATAAATACATTCGGTAAAGTTGCAGGATACGAAATCAACATACAAAAATCTGTTGCATTTTCATGCACTAATAACAAATTAGTGGAAAGAGAAAACAATTCCATTTACAGTTGCATCAAGAAAAATAAGATATCTAGAAATAAATTTAACTAATGAGGTAAAATACCTCTGAAACAACTAAAAACAATGAGGCAAATAAAAAAGTATTCCATAGTTATGGATTAGAAGAATTAATATTGTTAAAATGTCCATACCAGAGATTTCTGGTGCAAGATGGTAGAGAAGTAGGACACCTTGTTTGAACAGGTCCCCTGAAGTGAGCTAAATATCTACCAGAACACTAAACACCCATGAAATCAGCCTGAGATATAAGACTACACACTTCTAGATATCTATGGGCACAGAAAAACATCAGCATAGGTAAAGCTGAGTGGGAGCACTCGGACTGATAAGGGAGGATAAACAGAGGAGGAGGGAGCCACCAGAAGTGACCCATTGGAAAGTAATGCCCCAATGAAAAAGTGCCCTGTACTTGGGGACCAGCATCCAATTGGAGTCTGGTTAAAAGCACTAAAAAAACAAAGGGTCTTAAGGAGTAACTGGTGGAATCTGACAGCCAAGGGCAAGGACATAAAACTGCATTCCAGGAGAGCTGTAGCTATAGCCCGCAGCCATGAGCTGGTGGGGACTCCCTGAGCCTGCTGCTTTCTGCTGCTAGCACCACTGCTCAGGCTAGGCACATGCCCCACCTGCCCTGAAGGCTCACACAAGGTGTAGGACTGCAGGCTCAGAGTGCACCCAGGGTGGGTGTGGGCTCCAGACAGAGGTCCGGACAATGGCAGGCTCGCACAAACCAACATCACTCCCGGTTTCTGTGGCATGGGGGTGCAGAGACAAGCCAGGGCCTTGGGTGATCATTGTGGCAGTGCCTGGGTGTGTGCACCACCTGTGAGTGGTGGCAGAGAGTCTGCAGAGGGGGAGTCTGTTGTTCTGGACCATTCAGAGGTGAGCAGAATTAGGCTTCTCTCTGAGAAAGAGGTCTGGGTGCGGACACCTTACTTAGTTCTTACTCTCCAAAAAGCCGCAAAAAGTCACCAAAGGGAAAAAACCTCGAGAGAACAAAAGTCTGAAAAACCAGTTTCCCCTAGAGCCCAGCCCCTTAATAGGGGGCAGGGCGACCTAGCCCAAGCAAGACTGACTGAAACACACCATGGCAGGCCCCTCCGCCAGAAGGCAAGCCAAAAGAACCAGAGGACAATCTCCAAAGGGTCTCCATAAAAGTGTAAAACCCCAACATCTGGGAAAAAACAACATATTAAGCTCCTGGTACTGTCCCCAAACCTGTATATTTTATAGATACAGCTTTTCTTTTCATTCTTTTTTTTTATTTTAAATTCGTTCTCATGATTCTTGTTCATTTTTTTAACTCACTTATTACAATTTGATGTTTAATACAACATGCCATAATAATTTTAACTTGAACTTTTTCATACATATACTTGTATTTCTTTCTTTCTTTTTTAAATATACATATAGATATAAGCTTCAAGGTACTCCTTCTTCCCTATTCAATACTACCCCTATACATAAACCAGTTTTAATTTCCCTATAGCTCTAGAAAGTTGAGTCCTCTAACAAAAATGACAAGATACACCCAGGAAGAACTAAAATATTTTCCTTGCTCAGAGTGAGGGTTTGTAACCACCTTCCTATCCTATTTTCTGTCAGTGTTTCTGTGTATTTGTTTTTCCCTTCATACTATATAAATCTTATTCTTGAGAGCCGTTTGGGCTGGTTTTTGCATTTTTTTTTCCTTTCTTTTACTTTCAATGGTCTTTTTGTTTATTCTTTCTTGATTTTGTGCCATATTGGGGGTCGATTTTGGCTGGGTTTCTTCTTGATTTTTTTCTACTTTTTCTCTCTCTTTTTTCTTTCTTCTTCTTTTTTGGTGGTGCCTTCTGATTGCTCCAAAACCTTCCAATGAGCAACTCACCAATATGACTCGAAGGACGAACACCCAACAGAAGAAAAACTCAGAAGCAGAACTACTGGATATGGACATAAACAATATGACAGAAACGGAATTCAGGGTAGCAATCATCCAAGCAATGGCTAGATTGGAAAAGACCATTAGTGGCAACATAGAATCTGTAAGGGTGGAAGTGAGAGCCAACCTGGCAGAGGTTAAAAATACTATCAATGAGATCCAATCTAATCTAAATACTCTAACAGCTAGGAGAAGTGAAGCAGAAGATCACATTAGTGATCTAGAAGACAGATTGATTGAGAAGGATGAAGAGGAGAAGTCTTGGAACAAACAGCTAAAATCCCCTGAAAATAGAATTAGGGAAATAAACGACACCACAAAATGCTCCAATATCAGGATTATTGGGATTCCTGAGGGAGTAGAGAGAGAGAAAGAAAGAGAGAGAGAAGACTAGAAGATACAGTTGAACAAATCCTAGATGAAAACTTCCCTAATCTGGGGAATGAAACAAGTGTTTGTATCCTAGAGGCAGAGAGGACATCCTCTTCCCAAGATCAGTGAGGCTAGAAAAACCTCCAGACATATAATTGTGAAATTCACAAATCATAAATTTAAGGAATATGTCTTAAGGGCAGCTAGGGGGAAGAGATCCCTTATATACAGAGGGAAGACCATCAGAATATCTGTCCACAGAAATCTCACAAGACAGAAGGGGCTGGCAAGAGATACTCAGGGCACTAAATGAAAAAAAAATGCAGTCAAGGATACCTGGATTATCCAGCTGGAATATCCAGTAAGGCTGACTTTCAAAATGGGTGGAGAGATAAAGAAATTCCAGGGCCAGCAAGGTCTAAAAGATTATGTGACCACCAAGCTGGCACTACAAGAAATATTAAGGGGAGTTCTATAAAAGAGGAAAGAACCCAAGAGTGACATAGAACAGAAATTTACAGAGGTAATCTATAGAAACAAGAACTTCAGAGGCAAGATGATTTCAATAAAAATGTATCTTTCAATAATTACTCTCAACATGAATGACCTAAATGCTCCCATAAAATGGCACACAGTTGCAGACTGGATAAAACTACAGGGCCTATCCATATGCTGTCTACAGGAGACACATTTTGAATCTAAAGATACATCCAGACTGAAAGTGAGGAGATAGAGAACCATCTTTCATGCCAACAGGCCTCAAAAGAAGGCTGGGGTAGTAATTTTTGTATCAGATAAATTAGATTTTAAGCTAAGGACTCTAGTCAGAGATACAGAAGGAAATTACATCATTCTTAAAGGGTCTATCCACCAAGAAGATCTCACAATTGTAAATATTTATGCCCCCAACATGGGAGCAGCCAACTACATAAGCCAACTGTTAAGCAAAATAAAGAGTCAGACTGATACAAATGCATTAATTTTAGGAGATCTTAACATGCCACTCTCAGCAATAGATAGATCATCTAAACAGAAAATCAACAAAGAAACAAGAGCTTTGGATGACACATTGGGCCTGATGGATCTCATAGATATATTCAGAACATTCCACCCTAAAACAACAGAATACTCATTCTTCTCAAATGCACATGGAACTTTCTCCAGAATAGACAACATACAAGGTCACAAATCAGGGCTCAATCAAAACCAAAAGACTGAGGTTATTCCCTGCATATTCTCAGACCACAATGCCTTGAAACTGGCACTCAAACCCAAGAAAAAGTTTGGAAGGAATTCAACTACTTAAAAGCTAAAGACTATCTTGCTCAACAATGTTTGGATCAACCAGGAAATCAAAGAACTTAAACATTTCATGGAAACCAATGAGAATGAAGATACATCAATCTAAAACCTATGGGATACGGCAAAGACAGTCCTAAGGGGTAAATGGCCACCCAAACCTCACTCAAAAAAAAAAAAAAAAAAAACCCTGAAAAAAATGAAATACACCAGCTCTCTTTACACCTTAAAGAACTGGAAAATCAACAACAAATTAAGCCAACCCAACACACAAGATGGGAAATAATTAAGATTAGAGCAAAGACCAATGAATTAGAAACTAGAGATACAGTAGAACACATCAAGGAAACTAGAAGCTGGTTTTTTGAAAGAATTAATAAGATCGATAAACCATTGGCCAGACTAATCCAAAAGAAAAGGGAGAGGACCCAAATTAATAAAATTATGAATGAAAGGGGAGAGATCACAACTAACACCAAGGAAATAGAAACAATCATCAGAAACTATTATCAACAGTTATATGTCAATAAGTTAAACCTCGAAGATATGGATGCATTCCTAGAAATCTATAAGCTTCCACAAGACTGAAACAGGAAGAAATTGACAATCTGAATAGACCAATATCTAGTAATGAGACTGAAGCAATAATCAAAAACCTCCCCCAAAACAAGAGCCCAGGACCTGACGGATTCCCTGGGGAATTCTACCAAACATTCAAAGAATAATACCTATTCTCCAGAAACTGTTTCAAAAAATAGAGACAGAAGAAAAACTTCTAGACTCTTTCTATGAAGCCAACATTACTTTAATCCCCAAACCAGGTGAAAACCCCATCAAAAAGTAGAATTTCAGACCAATATCCCTGATGAATATGGATACCAATATTCTTAACAAGATCCTAGCTAATAGGTTCCAAGAGTACATTAAAAAAATTACCCACAGGACCAGGTGGGATTTATCCCTGGGTGGTTCAACATTCACAAATCAATGTGATAGAACAAATCAGTGAGAGAGAAGAACCACATGGTTCTCTCAATGCAGAAAAAGCATTTGACAAAATACAGTATCTGTTCCTGATTAAAACTCTTCAAAGCATAGGGATAGAGGGAACATGCCTCAACCTCATAAAATCCATCTATGAAAAATGCACAGCAAATGTCATTCCCAAAGGGGAAAAACTGATACCCTTCCCATTGAAATCAGGAACAAGGCAAGGATACCCACTCTGACTACTATTGTTCCACATATGTTAGAAGTCCTAGCAACAGCGATCAGACAACAAAAAGAAATAAAAGGTAATCAAATCGGCAAAGAAGTCAAACCCTCTCTCTTTGCAAATGACATGATACTTTACATGGAAAACCCAAAAGACTCTACCCCCAAACTACTAGAACTCATACAACAATTCGTTAATGTGGCAGGATACAAAATCAATGCACAGAAGTCAGTTGCAGTTCTTATACACTAACAAGGAAAATATAGAAAGGGAAATTAGGAAATCAATTCCATTTACCATAGCACCAAAAATCATAAGATACTTTGGCATAAACCTAACCAAAGAAGTTAAGGATCTGTTACTCAAGGAACTACAGAACACTCATGAGAGCAACTGAAGAAGACACAAAAAGATGGAAAAGAATAAACATTGTTAAAATGTCTATACTGCCCAGAGTAATCTATACTTTCAATGCCATTCAGATCAAAATTCTACTAAAATTTTTCTAAGTGCTGGAACAAACAATCCTAAAATTTATATGGAACCAGAAAAGATCCCGGATTGTTAAGGAAATGTCGAAGAAGAAAAACAAAGCTGGGGCATCACATTACCTGATATCAAGCTTTATTACAAATCTTTGATCACCAAGACAGCATCGTACTGGCACAAAAACAGAGAAATAGACCAAGGGAACAGAGTAGAGTCCAGATATGCACCTCCAACTCTAAGGTCAAATAATCTTTGACAAAGCAGAGAAAAATATCCAGTGGGAAAAAGACAATCTCTTCAATAAATGGTGTTGGGAAAATTGGACAGCTACGTATAGAAGAATGAAATTCGACCGTTCTCTTACACCATACACAAATATAAACTCAGAATGGATGAAAGACCTCAAGCTCAGGCAGGAATCTATCAAAATCCTAGAGGAGAACATAGGCAGTAATCTCCTTGACATCAGCCACAGCAACTTCTTTCAAGACATGTCTCCAAACGCAAAGGAAACAAAAGCAAAAACAAACTTTTGGGACTTCACCAAATCAAAAAGCTTCTGCACAGCAAAGGAAAGAGTCAACAAAACAAAGAGGCAACACAAGGAATGGGAGAAGATATTCGCAAATGACACTACACAGGACTGATATCCAATATCTATGAAAAAATTCCTCAAACTCAACACCCCCAAAAAAGATGATCACACCAAAAAATGGGCAGAAGATATGAACAGACACTTCTCCATAGAAGACATACAAATGGCTAACAGACACATGAAAAAATGTTCATCATCATTAGCCTTCAGAGAAATTCAAATCAAAACCACATTGAGATATCATGTTACACAAGTTAGAATGGCCAAAATTAACAGGACAGGAAACAAGTGTTGGAGAGCCTGTGGGGAAATGGGAACCCTCTTACACTGTTGGTGGGAATGCAAGTTGGTGTAGCCACTTTGGAAAACAGTGTGGAGATTCCTTAAAAAAATTAAAAATAGAGCTACCATATGACCCTGCAAATGCACTACTGGGTATTTACCCCAAAGATACAGATGTAGTGAAAAGAAGGGCCATATAAAAAAAAAAAAAAAAAAAAAGAAGGGCCATATGTACCCCAATGTTCATAGCAGCAATGGCCACAATCACCAAATTGTGGAAAGTGCCAAGGTGCTTTTCAACAGACAAAGGAAAAGGAAGTATGGTCCATATAGACAATGGAATATTATTACACCTCCATCAGAAAGGATGAATACCGAACTTTTGTAGCAACATGGATGGGATTGGAGGAGATTATGCTGAGTAAAATAAGCCAAGAAGAGAAAGTCAAGTATCATATGATTTCACTTACTTGTGGAGCTAAGGAGTAACATGGAGGAGCGTAGGAGAAGGAAAGGAAATCTGAACTGTAAATCAGAGAGGAACTGAAGCATGAGACACTTTCAACTCTGAGAAACAAACTGAGGGTTTGGAAGGGGGGTGGGGAGATGGGCGAGCCTGGTGGTGAGTATTGAGGGCAGGTATCACATGGAGCACTGGGTGAAGGACATAAACAAGGAATCTTGGAACCCTGGAAAAAAAAAAGTATTAGAAAAAAAAGTCCATCCTATAACATAAATAAAGTACAGGGATATAATTTACAGCACGGTGACTACGGTTAATACTATATTGCATATTTAAGAATTACTAAGAAGAAACCTTTGAAGTTCCCATTTTAAGAAGGAAATGTAACTACGAATGCTGATGAATATTAACTATACTTATTGTGGTAATTCTTTTGCAATAAATACAAATATCAAATCATTATGTTGTACACCTGTAACTAATAGGTTATATGTCAATTATATCTAAAAAAAAAACCCAATGAAGTATAAATGGCATAAGTATAAAAGGTTTTCACCCTAATCATATCAATAATCAAAATCAAGTATAAATGATATAAAAATGCCCATTAAATGACATATTATATTGGATAAAATCACAAGACTCAATTATATGCTATATACAAGAAAGGAATTTCAAATACAAAGGCACATATGTGTTAAAACATAGAAGAATGGGAAAGATATACAGTGTTCACAGTAATCACAATAAAATTGGAGTAGCTATATTATTATTTGACAAAGTAGATATCAGACTAAAGAATATTAGTGGGGTAAAGAAGATAATTTCATAATTATAAAGAGAACAATTTATCAATACAACATAGCAATCAAATATTTATGAACATAATGGTGCTTCAAAATGTGTACTGATAGAACTGCAAGAATAGACAAATCCACAATTATAGTTATAAATTGCAATATTGCTGTCTCAATAAATAATAGAACAATAGGTAGAAATTCATTAAGAGTATAGCAGACTTGAAAAATCTTATCAACTTACTTGACCTAATTGACATCTTGAGAACATTCCATTCAAGAATGGAATACATTTTTTTTCCAAGTGTACTTGGAACATCTAAATAGATAAGACTATATTCTGGGTCATAAAACAAGCCTCAACAGATTTTTTAAAAGATGAAGGTAATACAAAGTACTTCTGTGATCAGAATGAGATTAAATAATAAATAACAGGACAATATTTGGGAATTTGAAAGACTGAACAGTCACTGATGACGATGTGAAATAACTGATACTCTTATAACTAGTGAGGAAACATCCCTTTTGTTAAATAGTTCAGTCATTTCTTAAAAACTTAAATGTATATTCTCCATGTGATCTCTCAACTCTACTCCTAGAGAAATGAATACACATATCAAAGCCCCATAATGAATTTTCATAGCAACATTCTTTGTTATAGTCAAAACTAGAAGTAGATATAATTAGTAGTTATTTATCAATGTCCATTAAGAGTTGAATGAATTAAAAAACTATTGTACGGTGGAATACTACTCAGCAATAAAAAGGAGTAAACTGATACAAGCAACATGGATAGATTTCTACATAATTATACTTGTGAAATAAGTCAGAAAAATAATGTATTTTGTATTATTCTGTTTATATATAATTCAAACCAACCTGGAGTGGCATTCAAAACTTATCTGATTATACATTTTAAATATGGGCAACTCATTGTCAATTGTGTCTTAATATAGCAGTCAAAAGACTCTGTATAATTAAAATTCTTGGCTCAAAAGATAAAAAACAAAAATACATAGAAATGTATATGTATCTCAGAGTAGTTTCACGTCCTTCATGTCTTTCACCATGTGGAAGGGAGCAGAAAAAATTCTAAATGCATAGGACAGGGAAAGAGGTTCAATTCCTAGAAAAAGTATATATAAATATATTTTCACCAGTTACTGTTTAAATATAAGGACTTAGATTTGGTTCTTTTAATTTTATATTCTCTCCCTAAATTATTTTATCATTTGTGTGATCTCTATCATATATTATCTTGGGGCTACTGCATCATATCATTGAAAAATAGATATTTACTTCTTTTCCAATTTTTTTTTTTTTTAAGATTTTATTTATTTGACAGAGAGAAACACAGCCAGAGAGGGAACACAAGCAAGGGGAGTGAGAGAGGGAGAAGCAGGCTTCTTGCTGAGCAGGGAGCCCGATGTGGGGCTCGTTTCCGGGTCACCAGAATCATGACCTGAGCTGAAGGCAGTCGCTTAACCAACTGAGCCACCCAGGCGCCACCTCTTTTCCAATTCTTATGCCTGTATTAGATTTGGTAACTGTTGAGCTGTCTGAGAGACAGGGGCACCCAAAATAGCGGACATCACAGACTGGGTCAAGATGGCTGATCTTCCCGCCAAAGCAGCCATGGCCACCACGTCATCTCCAGTACATCGAAACCTAGCCAGAGGACCGAAACTTCCCGTACCCTGACTTTCCAGCCAGGGACCACCCACCATCGTCTGGACCTTCCCCACCCCCAGCCAATCACCTAGGGACACGATGTTCCTTGCCTAATATGGGAAAAAACCCACCCGAAACCAGACCTGGAACCGATAAGGCTTAAAAACCCTGACACTCCCCAACCCGAGCATGACTTCCCCGACTCTCCTCTCCGAGTCACGGAACCTCACCCAAGGGTGCTTGCAATAAAGTTCACTCTTTGGACCCTGTTTGCCTTTGCGGTCTCCATTATATTCACAACGAAAAACCTTACAGTAACAATAAATCACTATATTAGAAAAATGTGCTGAATGCCAAAAAATTCAAAAATTTTTTCCATAAGCAAAATTTAATCTAGTTCTCTTATTATATGTCAAAAAATAAAATCTCTTCAGGGGGACAATGTTTAAGAGTATTTAAAAATTCATTTAGCTAGTATTTAAAGGAGAAAAATATCAAAAATAAGTCATATTTCAGGAAATACAAGTTGTCTATATGCTGCTGACATGCATCAACAAAATTCTTAGGATTAAAAAAGATAAAGCAGAAAAATATTTTTTTTATTTTCCCCCTCATGTAATTCTCACAACAGCTGTAAATAATGTGGTATTATTTACTGTCATTTTGTAAATAAAGTCTGTGAGATTCAGAGTGTTTAAGAACTTGCCCACAGAAGCCCAGTAATTAATTTTGGAGATGCTGTGTAAGCCCAGGTCTGTCTGATATCAAAGTCCATAGCCTAACATCATACTTGGTTAATCCGGACTATAAATTTTAGCAATTGTTTGAATTATTTGCTACTGCTAAGAAGCCACCCTTAAAACTTAGTGACCTAAAATAGCAATTAGCTCACAAGTCTATGGTTTGGGCAGGGTTCAACAGAGTTGGGCAGAGTTCGGCAATGAGGTTTCCTGTGCTCTGTGTTGCGTCAGACTCAGAGGAATGGTTTGACTGGGACTTAAAATCAGCTCCTTAAGAGAGCTCATTCACGGGCCTGCCAAA
Source organism: Spilogale gracilis (assembly GCA_004023965.1). Taxonomy (NCBI): domain Eukaryota; kingdom Metazoa; phylum Chordata; class Mammalia; order Carnivora; family Mephitidae; genus Spilogale; species Spilogale gracilis. The sequence continues at coordinate 17,115 of PITA01020315.1, forward strand.
CTGGTTCCAGCCGCCAGCGAGGGCTTAGCTGGGCTTGTCAGCTGAAATACCTACACATGGCCTCCGCACGCCGTCTTTCTGCATAGGCTAGCTGTGGTTTCCTCAAATGTGTAGCAGCTGGGTTCCAAAGGCAAGCCTCCCAAAAGTACCAGGTAGAAGCCGTACCATCTCTTCTTGTTCAGTGCCAAAAGCTACATAACACCAGACAGCCCACCCAGATTTAGAGGGAAGTTACCTAAACCCCACCTGTCAATGGGAGGTGCATTAATACCACATTATGAAAAGAACAGGTGAATAATCTATACGCAAACTGTTCTGAAACTTTATCAGTGCAGTCCTTAGAATGTTCCTGCATTTCACTTGTTCTACAGTATTTTAATATACCTTTAAAAAAAAAACAAAAATTTTTTCTTGCTCCTTTAAAATTGAGTGTGAGCAACTTGTTTTAATTAACTAATTTTATTTTAAAGATTTTATTTATTTATTTGACAGAGAGAAACACGGCTGGAGAGGGAACAGAAGCAGAGGGAGTGAGAGAGGGAGAAGCAGGCTTCCCGCCGCCGAGCAGAGAACCCAATGTAGGGCTCGATCCTGGGACTGAACCAAAGGCAGACACTTAAGGACTGAGCCAACCAGGCGCCCCAAGCAATTTGTTTTAAATGTCTTTTTTCTACATTCCCTTAGCCTCCACTCTCATGAGTTCATTTTGCTCCATATTTATTTGGCCATTAAAGGGCTTTGGAAAAGAAAGAAAGAAAGAAAGAAAAGAAGGAGAGAAGGAGAGAAAGAGAGAGAGAGAGAGAGGGAGAGAGAGAGAGAGGGAGAGAAAGAGAGGTATGTGGGAAGGCAGGCAGGAAGAGGGAGGGAGGGAAAGAGAAGGAAGGAAGGAAGGAACAAAGGAAGGAAGGAGGGGAGGGAGGGAGGAAGAGGAAGAGAAAAGAACAATATATGCAATATAATGTGGAAGGCTTCTTTAAACAATACTATTTACTATAAAATAATCTAGAATGGTATATCTCAAGGTATAGTACATATATCATCTTAACAAAAATTACCTGACATACATGCTCAAATAGTGATTCTTAGGTACTTGTTAAGAAATGTATCAATTAAAATTGAGCTTGAGGGGCACCTGGGTGCCTCAGTTGGTTAAGCGACTGCCTTCGGCTCAGGTCATGATCCCGGAGACCTAGGTTCGAGTCCCACATCGGGCTCCCTGCTCCGCGGGAAGCCTGCTTCTCCCTCTCTCACTCTCCCTGCTTGTGTTCCCTCTCTGGCTGTGTTTCTCTCTGTCAAATAAATAAAATCTTTTAAAAAAAAAATGAGCTTGAGGCCTAGGAATGCACATTCATAACAAATTATTTAAGTGGGTTTTATGCAACCTACCCAGTCCAGCTCTCTTGCTTCAGGAAAACAAAACAAAACAAAACAAAACAAAACGCTGGAGAAGTTAATGTCTTTCCCAAGAATAGAGTTAAATATGCTATTTACAGTTTCTTTTTGGAACTCTGTTACTGTGGCATTAAGAACAAGTTTCTTAATGATCTCCATCACTGAGATAATAAAGAGTAAGCCCAAGAAAGGGCCTTTCAAATTCAAGTGACTACAGGGGCAAGGAGATATTATAAATGAGTGTGGCAAGAGCTGGTATAAGATAAAATAGGAAACCAGGAAAAGGTCATGAACTGGCAACAGTTTGAATGATCAAAGAACAAAGAGGAAGATAAAGTTTCATTCAGGACCCAGATCCCTTGGCCTTGGAAATAAGGCAAATGCCATGACAGCTAGGTTACATGATGGCAAAGGAATAGAAAATCCCACAGAGATCATAAATTGCCTTTGGCCCAAAGATGACTCCAGAGCCTCACATTCTACTTATGAAAGAGGACATTAGCTACCTTCATTTGACACCAAACTTTTTAAGTTCTTTCTAGCATGTCTCATAACTCAGGCAAAAGACCTTGAGAGGAAAGCATCCCCTGATGGGAAAGGATACCACCTCTCAAGCAATAAGGAGTTCCCTGAGTCACCAATGATGCCCTGCCTATGACTGTCTCCAAAACAACACTCAACTTGACTTTCATTGCCCAACTGCGGATACCCACCTCTGTCCCACATTTTCCTTATAACAAGCCTAGAACTATTTTCAGTACTTTGGAGACAGTCTTTGAGATGCTGGTGCTTTGTCTTCCTAGTGCAGGCCTCACTGAAATAAATTCCTTCCTTGTTTCATCCCTACTCATCTCTGGCTGAACCTGGTCTGCTTGGGACCCCTGGAGTGAGGCGCTCTTGCATCCTTGCGCCCTGGCTACTCTGGGTGGGCAAAAGCTTGCTGAGTATTTATTCTATAAAAGGCAGGATTGAATAAGAGAAGTTAGATCTCAGGATCTCTAGGAAGTCCCTGAAACTGAGTCAATGACACACAATGAATTGTTTGCCCTAAATTTTAAGGTGGATGAACAATCATTTCTTCCCTACCTTTTTGAGTACACACACAGAGAAATAACTCCTTTAGAATTTATATGCAGAAACAATTCCTTGAGAATCAGTGATTCTATGAACATTCTCTCACTTCTGTATATAATGGAGTCAGTCAAGAGTTTATTGTTCTTCCCAATAAGTTCTCCTTTTACAAAGGTCAACATTAGTGGCCCCAAGGGGCAGGATCCCTGATGACTCTTGTTCATGACTCCTCCACTAAACAGACGCTTTCTCAAGAAAATTTCAATTTTCACTTTTCAATGGTCCCTTATTGTAGGGATAAATAGTCTGTCTTCTCAAGTCCTGCTGGATCAAAAGCTAATTCTGAGGTACTATTTTTTCCATGCAAGAGGAGAAGAAAAAATATTTTTGAATTCTTATGTAGAACCTAATTTTGGCTCATCGGGGTACTTCTCAATGCAGCAAAAAGAACTACTCCCTTAAACAGAAACAAAAACAAACACACACACACACACACACAAACAAAACAAAAAGCACGTCCCAGGTAAATAGAGGCACAGTGGCAAAAAACGAGACCTGTTTTATACTTCTGGGACACTGACTACAGTACATTTAAAAGAATCCTAGCAAGCTGAAAAGAGGGTTCCGCTGCTGGTGTGAGCCCCACTGGCCTTTGCGTGTCAGGGGCGGTTGAGATCTGTCCACTTACCCGTTTTTAATGTCTGCCATTGCCAATTGCTAATTTCCTGAGTATTAATTACAAAGTTCAGTCCTTCCCCCTTGGAGTCTGAAATAGAGAATGAGGGCTAACTTTAGAACAAAAGCCGTCAAATTCCCCCATTTGCTCAGTACATTTGAGGCCAAGGACATGCAAAGCAAAGAGACACATTCCTCCCCTTTCAGGAAAATTTCTGTGAAATTAGGATGACTCAAACATTCCCCTCAGTCCTTAAAATAAAGGGTGAGTGTCAAAGGCATTCCATTTTTGAATGGCCCTAAAAAATCTTTTTCTGGAAGATCTAGAAAGAGGGGTGAAATTATCTCAGCTCATTGAACACAAATAAATGTTCTGGCCATCCTTCCTAGCATGATTAAATCACTGTCTTAATCAGAGACTGGTCTCTAATTCCCAATGAATGCATTGCCTTTGTGCTAATTTTCAAGAGAAAAGAAGAAAAAGAATTTTGAGATAATTAACTTTTTTACTTTTGATCTCAGGGAGAAACTGCATAGTGTGGGGTTACCGGCTTATTGTTTCAGCCACAATGTTCAATTTGTAGCACATCCTCATACTCCCTTACCAAAATTTTGTTTTATGGTTAGCAGTTTCCATGTGGAACAGAGAGGAGAGTCAGAGAAAGAGTGGACCAATGTACCATATCAGCGGATGTGACAGGTGACAGACATGTAAGTGTCTCTACTAGCCACAAACATAATTTGACTTGTGTACTGTTATTTTAAAGCAAAACACATCTTCCATTTTAAAAATGTCCCAAGAAATTATGATAAAGTGAATGGGGAAGGCTGGGAACACATCAAATGTGAAGCTTGTGTACTTGCATCCACTTAGGAATGAAGACTTCCCTTAGAAAGGAATATTAAAACTCTACGGAGTTGAAAATAAAAACTAGGGGTGTGTGGGTGGCTCAGTCTGTCGAGTGTCCGACTCTTGGTTTTGGCTCAGGTCACGGTCTCAGGGTCCTGGGGTCAAGTCCCGAGTCAGGCTCCATGCTCACCTGGGAATGTTTGAGGATTCTCTCTCTCCCTCTGTCCTCCCCCTTGCTTGTGCTCATGCACATGCTCTCTCTCTCAAATCAATAAATTACCAAAAGTCTAAAACCCCAAAACACAGACTAAAACCAGAAAATCAATGTCAGTGCTGTTTAGTGACTCTGACTCAGTCCAGTCAAAGACATTAACCTTCTCTGTAGCCTCCATGTCCTCGTCTATACAATGAGAGATGTTGAACTAGGCAAATGTTCCTAGTCTACTCTAAATTTCTAGGGATAAGCCATGATTCAAAAATCCTAATAGAAATTGTTTTCAGGGGCGCCTGGGTGACTCAGTTGGTTAAGTGACTGCCTTCAGCTCAGGTCATGATCCCGGAGAACCGGGATCGAGTCCCACATCGGGCTCCCTGCTCGGCGGGAAGCCTGCTTCTCTCCCTCTCCCTCCACCCTCTTGTGTTCCCTCTCTGGCTGTGTTTCTCTCTGTCAAATAATAAAATCTTAAAAAAAAAAAAATTGGTTTCATATCAGGAAAAAAGATGCTCATCTAGTTAATCATCCTTTCTTTTCATTAGCTGGACTTAAATCTATTCTAAACAGTATGTGTAATAATTACGGTCAGCCCAAGGCCCTCTTTGACTTGTTAAGAGCTGCTGAAACCATTCCCATCTCCCACAAGCCCTTGCATACCCAGAGAAATCCCACACCTCGGTCACCTCCCCACTGTGTTGAACCTGATTTGATGCTGGGTCCATTAATTCCTTCTACACCAAACAGTTGATAAATGATGATAGCCTGTTGGTTAACGTTCTACCATTTCTTGGGAAGCTTCCTTCCCCCTCCCTCTTCTTCCTCTCTTTGTTCCTCTCCTTTTTGCTCTCCCCTCTGTGGAGCAAAATAGGTGTCATGTAGGGCCATTTAGCTGTTATTTTTTCAGCCTTCATTATGTCCTTGAGTTTTCCTTTTGCAACCTACCTAACTTACTTAAATTTTGCTTTTTTCTTGTCAAACTAATATAGGAGTTGTTGAAGATGCATTCTCTCTACCTCCTAACACATGTATCTTTGATGAATAATAATTATGTCATTTGATGGACAAAATAATAAAATGAGGATATTAGACAGTGTCAGACTAGTGTTTGAGCAAATATCTGGTTACTGTGGTTTTAGCCAAGTTGGCACATAAAATGAACCATCACACTGTATTATTACTTACTGTTGAATGTAATTTAACACATCAATTCTTTCAAAAAATGTGAATTCCAGATGTTGAAAAGTTTGAAGACTACAGATGAAGAAGTTTTATAAGGTCTTTCCCAAATTCAAGGAAGGAGAAAAGGCCTGACTCTGCTGTCTGGTTGAATGACTGGGCAGTGTTCTTCAGGGTTTCTCCTAATCTCTTAAGTAACTTCTGAAAAGACTAGTTTCAAGGTCCTCTATCTCTTCCCCTTGGAATTACAGTGATAATGGTCTGTTTTTATCTGATGTGCTCTGAGGGCTACCTTTTCCTTGCTTGTCTTGTCTTACCTGTTTGTTTTGTTGTTTATTTTTGCTAAGATCATCTTTGAACCTGAAGAAAGAGAAGAGAAATGTTAATTGACCTAGAGTTTATCTTTAAGAATGTGTAGATATAGCAAAACTTTGAAGCATTGAGAAATTAAAAATAAGTCAAAACAGAAATATATTACAGTAATTACCTTTGGATTTTCATTGAATGGATCTCAATAGTTTTGAAGTCACTTCAGACTTCACTTAGGACTGCCCATCAACTCTGGGGCAATCTGTATTTTCTCCTCTTTCTCTTGACAAATTTTGCTTTCCCGATCTGGCCAATCAGAAATAACTTAACTCTTTCCCTTTTCCTTCTTGGACCAGGAATCTTTGCCACTTCTTATAATGTCTACCTCTTTATAAAGTTTGCCACGCAAAAGAAATTTTCTCTTAATAAATAAATGGCTGTAAGCATTTTATTTTGTTACATTATATTTGTTTTTGGTTTTTTTTAAGATTTTACTTAAGTATTTGACAGAGAGAGAGTACAAGCAGGGGGAGTGGCAGGCAAGAGGGAGAGGGAAAAGCAGGCTCCCTACTGAACAGAGAGCCCACCATGGGGCTCTATCCCAAGACCTTGTGATCAGACCTGAGCTGAAGGCAGATGCTTAACACACTGAACTACTCAGATGCCCCTGTATTTTGTTTTTAAATATAAAGTTAGACCTAGATATACATTTTAATTACATAAAAGTATGAACACCTGCCCCCCACAGTATAAAACCTGATGCAAAGATGTTCCTGAGAAAAGGAAACATACATGCATATCTCAAGTCCCAATTTGAAAATCAATGTTCATCTTTTAAAATACATTTCAGAATTAATGTGCTTTGATGGAGATAAAAATGGAAAAATAATTAGACACTATCCTGCTTATTTGCATTCTTCAGACCCATTCCTGATTAAATCAAACTAGTAGGGTGTTTTGTTTTGTTTTGTTTTTCACCACTGATGGCATTTTTTATGAGTGGTAGTTAAATCTCAGCTATGATGAGTAACCCACCAGCACCATAGGAAAAGATTTTCTGAGACACAACTAAGAGGCCGCTATTTGTGAAATGAGAATTTTTGTGCAAAGGCACAAAGTCTGTTTAATAGAACTAAAACTCATAAGCTCCAAAAGATAGAGTGAGGCCTGAATTACCCTCTGGAAACTACTGAAATCCAGCCCTCCTTATTTACCTGAGGGGTGTGTGTGTGTGTGTGTGTGTGTGTGTGTCTGTGTGTCTGTGTGTGTGTCTGTGTGTTGGCACTGGAAGGGGAAGAATCCAAAAACTCTGTAAACTTACAAATACAGAATGTGCAAATCACTGAACTCAGTTACAATATTTGTTGGATGGAATTGGCAAGAAGCCGAAGCCGAAAGTAATGGTGTGGACAGCCTCACCCCATTACTTTCAAAGCAATTGATTCTGTTGTAGCCATTATATCACTCTCAATTTAAAAAGAACAAAAAATGGTGGTGGTTTATCATCTCTCCCTTCTAATGGATGGGAACATAAATTTGCTCTCAATGTGGAATAAGTGAACTAAATACAAGGTGTTCAGCTTGTGAGTCTCTGTGTCTGACCCAATGATGAGATGACATACACTCAGCTCCGTTGCCAACATTCATATTTGCTTCCTGTGTGAAGGAGTTCCTGGGTTACATGCTTGTCTAAAATGCCTTCTGAGAGTCAGACCAGCTTGAAGGAAAGAGAGATACTTATCAAAGTCAGTCATTCCTCAATATCTGAATACAATGTATCATGAGATGGTAAAATGGAGGATTTTATAGGATCTGGTACTACTACTATTGCTTGTCTTTGGGTATGTGATTTTTTGTTGTTTATTGGACTATTATCTAGAAAGAAATTTACTGATTAAGACTACTTATACCATCCTATAGATCCGATTCTTTTTTTTTTTTTTTTAAGATTTTCTTTATTTATTTGACAGAGAGAAACAGAGCTAGAGAGGGAACACAACAGGGGGAGTAAAAGAGGGAGAAGCAAGCTTCCCGCCGAGCAGGGAGCCCGATGTGGGGCTCAATCCCGGGTCTCCAGGATCATGACCTGAACTGAATGCAGACAGTTAACAACTGAGCCACCCAAGTGTCCCCAGATTCTTTTTTTAAAAAGCTGAAGAAAGAGAAAATTCTGTGCTTAATACCAAATGCATAGTCATTCACACATACATGATGGGCTTTTTGTTCAAAAGTTGTCCTGCCAACACTGTTTTAAAATCAACAAATCCATCTGAGAAAACACTATGATGTCAGAAGTGAAAGTCCAAGCTTAAATTAGGAATAAGGAAAGCCAAACATATTTTATCAGTTTTATAGTTGTTTGTTTAATTGTTGAAGTGAAGTATTTTATGCTAATTGGTTTGGTTGATGGGTATGAAAGGAAAAATCTACAAATGATTAGAAAGGACTTTCCAGCATTATTTCCAGCTGTTAGGTGACAATCAGTTCATGTCTCTAGGACATACAATCCTTCTCAAACTTAGCTGCTTATTGGAATCACCTTGGATTCACCTTTAAAACATATTGATGCCTCGGTCCTACCCCGAGAGATGCAGATTTGAATTTTCTCAGTTTTTCCTGATTATCAGAATTTTTAAAGCTCCCTAGACTTCATTGGGCAACCAGAATTCAGAACCCTAATTCTCAGAAATTAGTCCCATTAATGTAGGTGTTTGAGCCCAAGTTGGTCTGGGTTTGGCAAAGCCCTATTACTATTCAAGTATGAAGAAACCCACAGCTTGTCTTTCTATGTCAAGGTATTAATATCTTCAAATACCATTAAAATTCCATTTTCGTTTTTAGAAAACAGAAGCTCAACTGGGAATTACTAGAAATGTTTGATGACTTATTCTGTTGTTAAAATTAAGTAAATTCCAAATATTGATAACAAGTTATCCTTTAAGTTTAAATTCGCCCCTCCAAAAAATCTGATTTAGGTAAGAAAATGCAAGCTACGTAGGTCAATTGGTATAAACTTCCAGATATAAGAAGAATAAGTTCTATGTACAGTGTGGAGACCATAGTTAAAAATACTGTATTTTATATTTGAAAGTTGCAAAGAGACTAAATCTTAAATGTTCTTACCATAACAATAACAACAAAATGGAAATTATGTGAGGTGAAAGATGTGTTGATTAACGTTATTCTGGTAAACATTTCACAATATATACATGAATCTAATCATCACTTTGCACACATTAAGCTAACACAATTCTATATCAATTGTATCTCAATAAAGCTAGGGGAAAACATGAACGACCTTTGATAAAGCTTTAGATTTGAGATTTATTACTTCTTTTCTAAAAACATTTATTTTTGTAAGCAGTTTATGTCAATAAAGATTATTGAAATTAGTACTTTTTCATCTAGAAGATATTATAGACATAACTTGAGTTATAATATATTCCACATATAATAAGTATACCTGTGTTTTTGTTATATTCACAACTCAACAAAAGGGAATGGAAAACCACCCATATTTTAGAGATGAAGAAAATGAGTTTTTATGATGTGAAATGACTTGTCCAAGGCTCCCCATCTACAAAGTAATGGAAATTAAATTAGAACATTTGTTTCCACATTCCAAACCAATATACTTTTTTTTTTTTTATTTTTTAGTAGAATAGTAAATTCCAAGAATTCTCTGAACCTTAGTTTTCCTGGAGCAGCTTATTGAAATTTTAAAAATTTTGCTTTACTTTGAAATCAGAGCTAGTAACAAAGTGGCAGGAGGAAACACATCTAAATTCAACTAAGTTGAGGAAATATCAATGTATAATGACACATATGGCTGAATACCATTAAGTAAAGAATTTTGAAATATGGTATTTGCTAACTGCCTTATGCAGGAATTTATTGTTAATGAATTAGAGACATTGTATCAAAAGAGAAACAGAAAGAAAAGTTCTATCTCTTTTGTTGGTAGATATGTTCCACTGCAAAAATATCTTTGTAGGTAATAATTCAATGAATGTTAGGATCCTCATTAATGTTATTTGAAATGGAATTCAGAAATTAGGATCCCATAGTTAAGTACTTATAATATGTCATTTTTTTTTTTTTTAAGATTTTATTCATCCATTTGACAGAGAGAAACACAGCTAGAGAGGGAACACAAGCAGGGGAGTGAGAGAGGGAGAAGCAGGCTTCCTGCTGAGCAGGGAGCCCAAAGTGGGGCTTGATCTCGGCACTCTGGGATCATTACCTGAGCCGAAGGCATATGCTTAACAATTGAGCCACCCAGGCGCCCCAACTATGTCATATTTGTAAATACTTTTATCTTATAGACCTCTTTTAGAAACTAATAAAAACCGTAGATGCTCTCTCTGGAAAAATTGCTCATTATTACTTTTCTGTTTTCCTTTTTTAAGATTATTATTTTTTTAAGTAATCTTTATGCCCAATCTGACGGTTCAATTTATAACCCTAAGATTAGAGTTGCACACTCTATCAACTGAGCCAGGAGGGAGGCCCATCATCATTATGTTTCTAATATAATTTTTAGAAATTCAGAGACTCTTAGACCCAAACTGAGAGTTATGCTCAATTAAATGGTATAAAAATTCAACCAAAGAAAAGTAATCCATTTAAATATAGAGCCATTTTGGGGCGCCTGGGTGGCTCAGTTGGTTAAGTGACTGCTTTTGGCTCAGGTCATGATCGCAGAGACCCGGGATCAAGCCCCACATCTGGCTGCCTGCTTCTCCCTCTCTCACTCCCCGTGCTTGTGTTCCCTCTCTGGATGTGTTTCTCTCTGTCAAATAAATAAAATCTTTAAAAAATAATAATAAAATAAAAAAATAAAATATAGAGCCATTTCAAGCAAGGAGATCTTAAGTAAAATATTTTTTTATGAAGAATTTTTTTGTTTAAAGAGTGACAGTGCCTTCCATGTTTTAACCACTCTGTATATTTAGAATTATTATATCCCTTTATACAGTTTGCCTATATTTTGTAACACAGAACTATTACCAACTGACCACTAATATCTAGTAACAGGGTAAACTAATAGTTAGGTTTAGTAAAATTAATAACAAAGAGAATTTATATATATATATATATCAATACATATACATATAGAGAGATATATATACTATCTCTGTTATCCTATAAATAAGTAAATGAAGGACTCTTATAAAAGCTACAGAGCTAAAGAGGTAAATGAGTTGTTACGAGAATTCTGTAAAACAGTTTAAATAGACATTTTAGTTTAATTGGATTTCCTTTTCACTAATTCTTAGCTAACATCACTTACTGAATTTAATATTGTCATTTTGACCATTTTAAACTATTCTCTCAAATCACTGTAAGTTGTCACAAATCTTAGTGTTTCAACTTCCCCAGAATTCACTGGGAAGGTTTAAATTTTCAGAACTCAGGTTCAAAAACTAGCACATAGGTGACTTTTGGTGTCAGTCCTAACCTGTAAAGAGCTTAGAAGTTTGTCACTTCAATCCTTAAAACAAGAAAAAGTTTGACAAGCGGAAAAACATTGACTATTCTTAGACCCATCAGAGAACTAAGGTTTTGCAGGGCAAACCATTACTCCAAAATCAGGAGAGACAGGAACATCAGTGAGATACAGCAACTGAGATCTGCTTATCTGAAACTGCCATTATTGGAAACATAAACTTACTGGTAAGAATGCTTAGAAGATAATTTTGATAAATTTCTGGAGCTGAAGTATGGAATAGCATTGGTAAAGTGATAAATTCCTGGGGACTACAATCTTAGGGGAACTCCCATATTTTTAGGGGTGCTATCTGTAGGAGCTTAACTAGATTTGCATTGGGCAGAGCTAAGAAAGATGCTCTTGTGTCTCTGCCAAGGTGAGGAGTAGAAAAATCATAGTGAAATACGCTCAGTACCTTCTCTATAACAAAGGCCTCATCTCCAGTAGTAAAGAGTTTGCCAGAACTTCATACCAGTATGAAGAAGGAAATCCCTCCCACTGCAGCCCTTCCAGCCTTTCTGTCTCACGGAAGGAGGAAAGAACATTAGTCATCAAGAGTAAGGCTTCAAGGAAATAAATTGGGAATACTACAGCCAGAGAGAGATGCAGAGGAAGAGGGTGAGAAAGAGTTCTACCAATGGAGAAATATTTGTGAAGTTCACAGTCCCATCACAGATTTATTAGAGCACCGAGATTTCATTAGATTATAAATGCCTCCTATCCCAATACCTTACCATCAAACCAGCAGAACTCTGACATAATAACAGTGGATTACAGATTGAAACAGATTCTTCATGAGAAGGAGTACTTAAGGAAGCCTGAAGTCGTAAGGGGAGACAATCACAAGGACACTAGAGGAATTTGGTTCTCTAAGCACATACAGCTGCACAAACATTAAACACAGTCCCATTCCTAGCTACATCAATACAAATCTTAAAACTAAAGGCCTATTTACTTGCTTACATCAGTTCCTATTACCCAAAACAACCTGTCTAACTTTCAGTAAGAAAATTACAAGATACAACAGAAGGAAAACAAACTAACCCACAGTCTGAAGAGGCAAAACAATGATCAGAACCAAACTTATATATGACAGATATTGAATGAATTGGGAAATTTAAAATAATTATAATTAATATGTTAAGGGGTCTAAGTTAAAAAGTAGACAAATGTGCAATAATAGATAACATAGAAACTTTAAGAAAGACTAAAAGGTAAATGACAAAAATCAAAAAGACTGTAACAGAAATGAATAAATACCTTTGATAGGTTTGTCAGTACACTGGACACAACTGAGGGAAAAAATTAGTGAGCTTAAAGGTATGTTGATAGAAACTGACATTACCAATTTATGACAGTGGAGCAACAGGAACTCACATTCATTATTGATGGGCAGTTTGGCAATTTCTTACAAAGATGAACACAGCAGTCATCCTTCTAGGTATTTACTTAATTGATTTGAAAACTTATGTCCTGTTGGGACCTCTTGCCTCCCTTGAGCTCGCAGCCATTATTGGGCGTTGGCTGAAGTCGCCTCATGAGCCTTCCCAGAGCACGTCCGCGTACGTGACCTAGCTGGATTACCGCGCGTGTGGGCATGTGGCTCGTGCACGGGCTTCTAGTCTTAGCCCCACCTAACATTCCAACCTGAAACCTACCTAAGCCCTTAGGGATAGCAACTTAATTGGCCCTTATTGGCCCCTGCTTTTTCCTCCCTTTACTTCCTCCCTCGATCGCTATATAACGGTGTACCTGATGTAATAAAGCTGAGAACTGCTACGCCTCCACGGCTGACACAGCTCCTGGCTCCGTGTGGTTTCTTCGTGGTCGCAGGGTGGGGACTGGGCCGCGGACTCTTACCCTCTTGCTCAGCCCCCCGGGGACAACAGGCTGGTCCTGCTTGCCCCATCCGTGCCACTGTTGCTGGGAGCAACAATGTCCACCAAGGCACTTGCCTGCAAATATTTATAGAAGCTTTATTATTGACAACTGAAAATGACCAAAATTATTCAGTAGATGATTGGATAAACAAACTATAGTACCTTCACACAGCAGAATACTCTTCAGCAGTAAAAAGGAATCAACTATCTAGTGACACAAAGATATAGGTGAATATTAAATGATATTTCTAAATGGAAGAAGTCAGTCTGAAAAAGCTATACATCTATGATTCCAATTATATAACATTCTGAAAAGAGCAAAACTATAGAGATAGTAAACATACCAGCAGTTTAGGTTGGGAGGGAATTGAATAGGTATGAATAGGGGAAGAACAGGGATTTGCTGAGGGTGGTGAATACTTTAATAATGGATATATGACTCTGAATTTGTCAAACCCACAGTACTTTAAAGAATGATGCTTAATGTATAAAATTTAAAAATAGACCTAGGAAGTTGAGGGTGCCTGCGTGGCTCAGTCGGTTAAACATCTGCCTTTGGCTTAGGTCATGATCCCAGGGTCCTGGGATTGAGTCCTGCATTGGGCTCCCTGCTCAGTGGGGAGCCTGCTTCTTCCTCTGTCTCTCTTGGCCTGTGTCTTTCGTGAATAAATAAATAAAATATTTATTTAAAAAATATTTAGGAACTTGAGATATTCCACTGAATGTGTCAAATGAATAGAATGAAGAATGTGTCAAAAGAATATAACTGTATTACAAATATATTAAATAATCTCCCCCAGAGGGTCTCGAGGAAAAGTTAACTGACTTAAGTAACTGAAAACAGAGTCTGTACAACCAAAAGTAGAAGGTACTTGGACACTGTACTCTAGTTGATTAAGTTCTGTCCTATAGGGATACAGGTAAACAATTCTGAAATCATTTTACATGTATATACTGAAATTAAGCAATTAAGTAAATGGATAGTAGATAATGGGGACAGGTTTCTCAGTATTACAGTGTGGGATTACAAGTAATCAGTGGGAGGGGGTCAGAATAATCCATGTGAAAATAAAGCAGAGTAGGAGATATCAGTATGAATTCCTGTTTAGCTTAATATAGGTAAAGTGATTAGGGATAGAAATATTTATAGATATATATATCAGGTGTGGGTTAGTATATACAAACATGTATTGCCTTCTGTGTCAGCTAAGAAGGCCTAGAAGCCATGTTGTCCCAGTAGAAATGTGCATACCAAGTACCTAGATCTCAGTTTGTAATATTCTATAATATAAGGAACCAGGGATCTTTACAGAAGTGGTTGATCATAGGACCGAGCAGGAAATATTTAAGATGAACCTGGGGCATTTGGTAGGGGAGTAGAAAAGGGCCAAGCAAAACAAAAAACACAGAAAATAAAGTAGTATTGTATTATAACCTAAAAGTATAAAGTAAATATCTAAGGGCCCATTTAAATATAAATAACTGATTGAGTAAATGAATCAATAATGAGTAATGGACTGATTTCCCTTAGAGAAGAATTCCGAATAATTCATGTAGATGCTCCACTCGGAAGGAATTAGCACATGACTCCTCACTCTTTAAGTATGAGCTACACATAGTAACTTCCTTTCACAAAGTACATGGTGGAAAGTAGGAAAGAAGCATATCCTACAGTAGAGAAACCAGGCAAATACACCCTCAGCCATGTGATCAAGGTTAAGATCAGCAGTGAAAAGTCATGTTAACTGTATGTTACCTTGACATGATGTGATTAGAATAGATTTTATCTCTGTGACACCTCTTCCAAAAACCCATCAATCTAGTCTAATCATGAGAAAATACCAGATAAATCCCAGTTAAGAAATATTCTGCAAAATATCTAACTAACACTCCTCAAAACTTTTTTGGGATCTTTAAAAACAAGTAAAGTCTGAGAAGCTGTCACACCCAAGAAGCGACTAAGGAGACAAGACAACTAAATATAACGTAGTATCCTGGATGACAACCTGGAACGGAAAAATGACATAAAAACTAAGAAAATTAGAATTAAGCCTGGATTTTAGTTAATAATATTATATCAATGTGGATTCATTAATTGTGAAAAACAGACTATTGTAAGATATTAATAATAGGAGAAAACTGGTATAGTGTATATAATTCTGTACTTTATGTCTTGAGTGGGTTTTTGTTGTTGGTTTTTTGGGGGGTTTTTTGGTAACTCTAAAACTCTAAAAACTCTAAAAAAAAAGTTGATTTTAAAAACTCAAATAGGGTGCCTGGGTGGCACAGGGGGTTAAAGCCTCTGCTTTCAGCTCAGGTCATGATCTCAAGGTCCTGAGATGGAGGCCGGAGGCCGGGTCTGCTCTCCGCTCAGCAGGGAGCCTGCTTCCTCCTCCCTCTCTGCCTGCTTGTGATCTCTCTCTCTGTCAAATTAATAAATAAAATCTTAAAAAAAAAAAAACTCAAATAGAGTGTCAGTTGTCAAATTCTTATGTTTCAAAGTTGTAAATCATCTATCCCTTGCTATAAAGTTTTATCTACAAAAAAAGCTTCCTTTTCATTTACTCCTCTACAACTACTTTTTCTCTTTGTTAGTTGCTGTATATATGTACTATACAATTTAGTTTATATATAATGTATTTACAACAATGTAAAACTTAAAAGAGCTCTCCATTATCATCTAAAATGGTTACTTTCTACTTTGCTTTGACATATCTTTAGATAGATGTATACTATTTTAACTATTTCTCACATTTATTTTTTTAAGACGACACATTTTGCTCTTATGTGAATTACACTCAAACTGCCTTTCCTTGAAGAGAACTCATTTAAATCCACTAGACTAACTTTTAGCAACATATTGAAAAATAACAACACACTAAACTATAAATAGCTATTTAATATGTAGGTGTATGTTTGATCTTTAATAACCAAAGAATTAAATTTAATAATAGAGATCATCAGCTTTGCTGGTTTTCCGCATTCTCTGAATTTGAGTCTGTCATCTAATAGACTGTGAAAGCATGGTGAGACTCAGAGTAACTGCCTCTCAGAGGCACATTTGTTACTGCACCTGAACAAAAACACAAGCAGAATCATAAAATGGCAAATTGTGTGTTCAGATGCCAAACTGAAGACCAGATTGATATTTATACCTGCAATTACAAACTGAAATGCACAGTACCTTACATGTTCCAAAGAGATATGGGAATCACATTTCACAGGCACAACCTGACTGCTGGAAATCATGGCCTTCACTGACACCCAATGAGTTCTCATACCTATATCATGATTGCAGCAATGTGACTACTGTGGGGAAAGTCTTCCATTACACGTTCCGGGTTCAAGGCTACTTCTCCTGCAAAAGAGATGGATCAGTCATTGTAAGTAAATTACTAAGAGATGATCTGTATTTATTGGGGATAGCGTATTTGTCATTTTGGGTCTCTGAAAACTTCAGAACAATTTTTACAAATTTGTTACAATATGGAAAGAGAAACAAAAATTAAGGAAAAAATACGAGTAGCGGGTAGAGCATTACTGGGTGAAATTCTAGCTTATAATGGTAATTATATGTGATTTTAAATAACACAGACTTTCTGGCTGCAGAAATATGGATGAAAAATGGGGAGAAAGGGAAGAAAATATGCAAGATATAAATAAGGACTCATCCCTCAAGAAGACTTAGCCAAAGAAACGTGGAGACATTGTAATCAATATTTCTTCATTTTTCAAAGAAATTTCTGAATATATAATTTCTCTAGACAAAGAGCTCAAGAAAAAGAAATATTCAAAGATGGTATTTTGAAACCACAGAATATAAAAACTGGAAAAATCTGAATATGAGAGAGCTGCAAATTTTCAGTATGAAAGACGGCAAAATAAATACAAATTGAAATGTAATTGGTGACATGCTGCACACATCAGGGAAAATAATACAGAACAAAATGGTAAAGAACTAAGATATAAAATTGCTATAATTTAGATGATAGGAGACCATGAAGAGTTAAATTCCTAAAGATCAGAACTAAGTAAAACAGAAAACATTAGAAATACAATAGAAGAAAATTACTGAATCTCAGATCAAAAGAACTCAGCATATCCTGGCCTTTACTAATAGAAAGCTAAATTATAACCAAGTCAAGAAAACAATGAGGTTAGTTTTCAAGAACAGTGTTATTAGAGGGAGATAACTTCAAGTTGACACGCACTGGATTTATGATTCTTTTAAGATATTCCAATGAGATACTGAGTAGGCAGTTTCCCCATGTACTTCTTGACCTCAAAAGAAATGCATATTGTGTATATATTTTTTCATATAAGTATATGTAATATATATCTTATATATATTAAAATATATATCATATATGGGATGCTTCTAGAATAAAAAATAGAGAACACATTTATAATAATCCGACATATAACATATAATAATAATTGTGCCCATTATACAAAAAACAATTTCAGAATCCAAACACTATTTTTAAAAAGTCACATTAGATGAAAAAAATTGATAAAAATGGTACTTTCTCTGCTGGTCTCTTCATCACGTTAGTTTCTCTGGTTAGAATGTGAAGGGCAGAAAACAAGGGGCAGATACAACATAAGAATTCCTTTTTGCCATTTCCTCATAGTTTATGTTTCAGTTTCTGATTGATTCTAAAAATATGCTGAAAATGAGGGTAGGGGATACCTTGCTTGAGAAAAGCAATCAATGCATCATGATAGAGTTTGGTTTGGTTTTGTGTTCCATAAGGTATGTTAAACTCACATTAAAAGTAAGTGTGTGTGGGCGCCCCGAGCGTGTGGGCGCCCCCGGGCCTGTGGGCAGCCCCCGAACGTGAGCGTCCCCCGTGCGTGTGGGCGCCCCCGTGCGTGTGGGCAGCCCCCGTGCGTGTGGGCAGCCCCCGAGCGTGTGGGCTCCCCCCGGGCGTGTGGGCTCCCC